>CM059195.1:89478636-89516138 GCA_030323885.1 Branchipolynoe longqiensis | reverse complement strand
GGGAGACCCGACAGCCCCCCCCCACCCGCACACACACACCCACCACTACAAGCACACACTCCCGGTGTCACCGTGTCAGACTTAAGTACACCTGTCAGGTGAGGAGGTAAGGCGTAAAGTGGTTGGTGGATGGGGAGGAGGGGGGGGGGGGATAAGAGATGTCAGTGGCGTTAGAAGACAGACAACCCTCCGGTGGTAAGTAAGACTTAGATATATTCCTCCAGTGTGTGTGGTGCGAGGGGGGGGGGGCACTCCACCAATGCGCCATAGAGGAATAATATATAGAGCAATGTTCCCCTTGCATTCATACTCATATAATGCGTTATACATCACATATGTATGCAGGCTTGAATGAACTCACTATCCTACATCTTTATGTGATGTGTAATGTATAAGCATTATGCGAGTATCCTGCAAGGATCTTTGCTTAAAGCTGCATAGTCCGATGAAATATCAAATTTTCAAAACTAAACAAATTATCTAGATTTGATTTTACATATCTAACTTAGATACTGATGCACTTATTACGCCTTTGTTTCTGCGTAGAAGGCAATACTGAGTCAATTTAACAGAACCTGTTACTGCAGAAATCTATGGTGTCAGAGTTTTGGCAAGCTTGCCAAAACTAATTTTCCATGTTTGCACTCAAAATATCTCAAAGGTTTACCATTTAAAATAAAAGTAACTTTGAACTAATGTAAAGTAGATACTAGTGATTGATCTAATATATTTATCGCAGAAAAAAATACAGAAATTCATAACCATCGGACTATGCAACTTTAATATTCCCTATGCCAGAGAATATATTATATCAATCAACTTCTTGTGTTCCTTCCTTCTTTGTGCTGTCCTGATATTCCCTTAGATGTTGCCATGACGTTAAACACCAACAGCCAGCCACCTTTGTACTGTAGCCGGCCTTTATATGGAATATAAGGTTGCTAATTTAATCAATGTAATAATTTGCCAAGCCAATATTTATCAACGGTGTTCTCTCTGGTGGAGTGGTTAGAGTGTCTGACTTTTTTCTAGGTCGGACTCCTAATCTGAAGGTCAGTGGTTCGATTCCCCATGCCCCCCACCTATGCCAATTTGGAATTCCACCGCTGTGTATAACTTACAGCGTCATCAAAGGCCAGTTCCTCTCATACCATGTCTATGTGGTATGGGAGGTTAAAAATCCCTTGGGTGGGTAAAAGTGTAGGCTCAGGCATTCTCTCGACAAGCTGTCTAATGGTGAAAACAAGTCTATTCAGACTTATCCGTGTTAGGCAGTATAAAATCTTCAAATCTAAGAGAAATGAGGCATTTTACCTAGAATTTAATTTTCCTTGGCCACAAATTGCATAATTGTGAACTTTTTAAATTCATGAGTGTCTTTTGACACACAATTGATCGTATGCTTTTGTATTCTATGTAAAAGTGATGGTTGAATAACAAAAAAAAGATTTGAATCGCCATGAATATGGCCTGTGCTGCTGACACGGCATAAAGAAACCACCATTCAATCAACAACAAACTAACGTTTGCTACTAGTTTAATCCAGAACTGATTACCTTCAATCTGACACTGCACAAGGAGCCTTCCCTAGGAGTGACATATAGCACGCAATACTCTCACCTTTCCTGAGTAATTAAAGGTGCATAGACGAAAAAGAAATTGTCAAAACCAAAACACTTATCTACATTTGACTCTATATGTCGAATTTAGATACTATTGCATTAACTAATGATCTGGGACAGCATACACTGAATAATTAATGAATTTATGACTCTGTCCCTTTGGGCACCTACTTTGAGATAGCCATTAGGCAGGGAGGCAACCACTAACCAATTAGGTCAATCTCATGACCTCATTAGTCTTGCCCTCATTCTAACAGAACCAGGCTACCAGTAGTATGGATTGGGGTGTGGGGGGGGGGGGTTAATGCTACAAGCCAGAAGCTTCAGTAAATGTCATACTGGCAGTATACAACATTTATTAGGCAATAGTTAGCGTAGTCCACCATATGGATGGCTATTTGTGGCCAGAGCAGGCCACTGGTTTGCTAAACAACAACATTCAGTGACTTCACTTATTCCAATGGTCTGCTCCAATGAAACTTCATCAAAATACATTTTTAGGTTTGTTTTTTGTGTTTTTTTCACTGAGAGTTTTCGATTTAAACTTCAGTATTCGGACAATCGCAAGATGTCATGTATCAGTGGAAGCAGATGACATTTTGCCGCGTTTATTCTCTGTTGGCCTTATCGTGTGTGGCAGTGTTTTAAATGTAGCTGGTAAAATATGGAATTCACTTGATAATAATATTAAATGTTCAAAAAACATCTATATGTTTCAACAAATGTATCGAATAGAAAATCTTTAAGCTTTACCAGAGTGAAAATACATAGTAGTCTAGTATGTAAACAATGAGATGTCATTTACAGTATTAAAGGTAATGTTAATATACTTTTTACTTATATTTTATATCTGTTATTATTCTTATTGTACTAGTAATATGAGCCTGTCTCAAAAGGTGCTAACTCTTCGTTTTTTTGTCCATAGTAACGTATGTACAAAGATCTTGTGGAATTAAATATTGTATTACTATTATTATTAATAATCCAATATCGTCAGACCTGATTTTCACCGATCAAACGATCAAATCATATTAAATCTAATTCTTAAACCAGACGGGATGGCCGAATTAGTTAGAGCGTCCATCTCCCGTGTTGGTAGACCGTGGGATCGTGGGATCGTGGGATCGTGGGATCGTGGGTTCGAACCCTGGTCGAGTCAAACCAATGACTTAAAAATTGGTACTTGTCGCTTCCTAGCCAGGCGCTCGGCATTATTCGGATAGGGCAAGGAATGGTTGGCTCAGTGTCAGGATAATGTGACTGAGTGGGATATCAGGTCATGGTGCTGGTGGCCTGGTCTCCCAGTGGGGCAGTTCTATAAAGTCACCATGAGTGCGCACTGTCACAAGTCGGTTCATCATCATCATGCTGTCGGTCGCGATGCGACAAAGACTGCTTTCATTACTTGACTGCCACTCACCATTTAGCTCTCGAGTCGGTCTTAATGTCTCTCAGCTTCAGGTTTCTCTTGATGGTACATTTCAAGAAAGCTGCCTGCAAAAGTGTTGAAGTGCTGCAGGCTTTTGCAAGTTACCAGCGGCACTCTCTCGGGGAGCAAATAGAGGTTTCACACCGGCAAGAACATGTCAAGACAGGCGCAAAACTATTTGTCCCTGCAGTGGCTGGTCGGGAGATGTTGGGAGTTCCATACATCAACCACCCTTAATGCTGCCACAGTGACATGGTTTTCTGTTTAGGGTTTGCTCCCTTAGCCTTCGGTTCTGGCAAGAAACTGCACCACAAGGCAGTGGTTTACAACTCTGCAGGGCAGGGGCGTCAAACTCCCTGAGGTGCATACACAAGTCGGTACCCGTCCTGATATGACTTTAGATGTTGCTAGGATGTAAAACTACAGCAAACAAACAAACAACAATCTATTTTTTAAACAGACTCAGCACAGTTTCAAGTCAATACACGATTTCTATGATGCATGCGCAGAGCATAATCCAGACTGGACTTGTGGGTGACAGCATCTGTGGAGAGGCAATTGAGGCTCTGTTAACACTGGCTTCATATTGAGCAACTGACAGTCTTTTCAGCAGAAATATGGATTTATAGAGAAAACATACTTACCATTTTTGAATCATTTTTTAAATAATTATAGCTGTATCCTACTGATTGATTGATTGATTGATTGAAAATCTCGATTGTCAGTGTAAAACAATGCAGTGACACACTGTCGACCCACAACACCAGTGTCGTTGTCTATCACCAGGTGTCGTACTAGTTACGAAAATTGTGTATTGAGACCCAGATCGTCCCCAATTATGCTCCGTGGATGCTGGGTATCCCCCCATTATGCTCCGTGGATGCCGGGTTTTCCCCCCTTATGCTCCTTGGATGGTGGGTGTTCCCCCCATTATCCTCCATGGAAGCCGGGTTTCCCCCATTATGCTCCGTGGATGCCGGGTTTCCTCCATTATGCTCCGTGGATGCCGGGTTTTCCCCTTATGCTCCGTGGATGGTGGGTGTTCCCCCCATTATGCTCCGTGGATGTTGGGTTCCCCCCATTATGCTCCGTCGATGTTGGATTTCCGCCATTATGCTCTGTGGATGTTGGGTTCCCCCCATTATGCTCCGTGGATGCCGGGTGTTCCCCCATTATGCTCTGTGGATGTTGAGTTCCCCCCATTATGTTCCATGGATGTCGGGTATCCCCCCATTATGCTCCATGGATGCGGGGTATCCCCCATTATGCTCTGCGGATGCCGGGTATCCCCCATTATGATCTGGGAATGCCGGGTATTCCCCCATTATGCTCTGTGGATGCCGGGTTTCACCCATTATGCTCCGTGGATGCTAGGTATCACCCTTTATGCTCCGTGGTGTCCTCCCATTATGCTCCGTGGATGCCGGGTCCCCCCAATTATGCTCTTTGGATGCCGCATTCCCCCAATTATGCTCTTTGGATGCTGGGTTTCCCCCTTTATGCTCCTTGGATGGTGGGTGTTCCCCCCATTATGCTCCATGGAAGCCGGGTTTCCCCCATTATGCTCCGTGGATGCCGGGTGTCCCCCATTATGCTCCGTGGATCCGGGGTTTCCCCCATTATGCTCCATGGATGCTGGGTTCCTCCCAGTATGCTCCATGGATGATGGTGTTCCCCCCATTATGCTCCATGGATGTCAGGTTTCCCATTATGCTCCGTGGATGCCAGGTGTTCCCCCATTATGCTCTGCGGATGCCAAGTTTCCCCCATTATGCTCCGTGGATGCGGGGTATCCCCCCATTATGCTCTGTGGATGCCAGGTATCCCCCATTATGCTCTGGGAATGCCGGGTATTCTCCCATTATGCTCCGTGGATGCCGGGTTTCCCCCATTATGCTCTGTGGATGCCAGGTATCACCCTTTATGCTCCGTGGTTTCCTCCAATTATGCTCCATGGATGCCGGGTTCCCCCAATTATGCTCTTTGGATGCCGCATTCCCCCAATTATGCTCCATGGATGCTGGGTTCCCTCCATTATGCTCCATGGATGCAGGATATTCCCCCATTATGACCGTTTGAAAAGACGCTTCTCTGGTGGACTGTCATTGACGGATTGACTGCTGTCAGTTTGTTAGTTACTTGTTGGAGTTTTACCTCCTGCCAACATCTAAGCTCATATCAGGACGTGCACCGACTTGTGACAGTGCGCACTCAAGGTGATTTTATAAGTACTGCCTCACTGGGAAATCAGGGTGCTGGCACCATGAACCGATATCCCACTCAGTAACATTATCCTGACACTGAGCCAACTGGTCCTTTCCTTTTCCTATTAATGGCAAGTGCCAGGCTAGGAAGCGACAAGTATCAATTTGATAAATCAGTGCTTTGATTCTACCGGGAACCGAAATCCCGATCTCCCGCATGCGAGGCTCGCGCTCTACCGATTCGTTCAGCATGCCCGGTCACTGTGTTAGGTCATTTGGTAGGAGATTTCCCAATCACCAATCACTCAAGACTCCCCGCCCCTTCATTGCCTTCAAATCATGTGTCTATTCTTTTTGGTAATTACACATTTGTTAAATGGAACATCGTGGTTTCCGGTCAGACGTATGGAATGAATGCATTAACAGTTTTCTTTTATTTATTTTTTTATTTTCTTTTATTCATTTATTATTTATTTTCTTTTATTTAAATTTCTTCCCCGTTTTCCCCCTCATCCTCTTTTGCATCGTGGTTTCCGGTCAGACTTATGGAATGAATGCATGAACAGTTTTCTTTCATTTTTTGTTTGTTTGTTTTTTTGTTTTTTTTCTTTGATTTATTGATTTATTATTTATTTTCTTTGATTTATTTATTATTTATTTTCTTTTATTTATTGTTCTTCCCCGTTTTCCCTCTTATCCTCTTTTTGCTTGTTTTTACTCTGCTCCACCCAGGGCAATCAGTCCGACAGTGAGTGAGTGATTTTGGATAGGGATGACCTGACAACTCAATTTCTTTTTTACTCCGCAATGAAACGGGTTTACTTGGGAGAACTCCAAAATAAAAATGACACTTTTTTTTTTTAATAAAAAAAAGTTTCGAAGAATGTTTTTCTATTGAAATGTTTGAAAGACAGCTTGAAAATATTATGTAATTCTCATTGAAGAAACCACAATCCCTTTTGAAATGGTGTTATTTGAGTGAAGGGGGGGGGTCTTTAGTAGGTGTTGACTGGACTATCCATGTGACAGGCGGATGGACGCTGAGGTGGTTGGTTGTTGGAGATTTACGTCCTGGCAACATATAAGGTCATAACAGGATGGGTACCGACTTGTGACAGCACGCACTCAAGAAGACTTAATAGTGCTGCCCCATTCAGAAATCAGGCATCAAGCACCATGACCCGATATCCCACTCAGTCACATTATCCTGACACTGAGCCAAGCAGTTCTTGACCCATCCTAATAATGCCGAGCACCAGGCTAGGAAGTGACAATCATCAATTTTTAAGTCATTGCTTTGACTTGACCCAGGTATTACGATCTACCAAAGCGAGGAGGGACGCTCAACTCAATCTGCCATCCCCGTCTGGTGGACACTGAGCCAGGTCAGCGTCCCCTACTGGCCATCTCTATTCTTAACTGGACCCGGTCGAGTCAAACCAATGACTTTAAAATTGATACTTGTTGCTTCCTAGCCAGGTGCTCGGCATTATTAGGATAGGGCAAGGACTGGTGTGCTCAGTGTCAGGATAATGTGACTGAGTGGGATACCAGGCCATGGTGCCGGCAGCATGGTTTCCCAGTGGGACAGCACTATAAAGTTGCCATGAGTGCGCACTGTCATAAGTCGGTACCCGTCCTGATATGACTTTAGATGTTGCTAGGACGTAAAACAACAACAAACAAACAAACAAACAGACCAGCGGCCGAAGCGGCAGAGCGCAGGCTTCCCGTGCGGAAGGTCGCGAATTTGAATCCTGGCCGAGTCAAAGCAATGTCTTACACAACTGGTGTGCCAACTTCTTGCTTCCGGCCATGTCGGAAGCAGAGGCCATAATCACGGCGAGATTTTGAAAAGTAAAACCATTGCAAAATTAATGTTGGCATCGGCACCAAATTACCAGATTTAGGTTATATTGAAATGTTTTCTTGAATAGCAGTGTAGTACAGGATTTGTTTGTTTGCTTGGGTTTTAGATCCTGGCAACATCTAAGGTAACATCAGGATGGGTACCGACTTATGACAGAGTGCACTCATGATGACTTTATAGTGCTGCCCCACTGGGGCACCTGCCAACATGACCTGATTTCCCATTTAGTCATATTATCCTGATACTGAGCTAACCAGTCCTTTCCCCATCCTATTAATGCTGAACGCCAGGCTAGGTAGCTACAAGTATAAATTTAGTAAGTCACTGGTATTGAGTCAGCTGGGTTTGGAACTCCCGACCTTCCACATGGGAAGCCTGCGCTCTTACCGATTCTGCCACCCCTTCCGCTTGTCTATAATTATATATATATATATATAAATGAGTCAGGATCACGAAAAGAGGCCAATTGGGGAAAGTTGTCGGCGTCGACCATTGGATGTCGGCGTCGATCGATATAATTATAAATTAGCATTGACAGAGGTGTTGGAAAGCCTTAAATTTATCCTGAATGTAAAAGTCGAGAAAATACAACAACCTTATTTGTTTCTAGGATAATTTAATATAAAACAAAGAAATGCATTACACTTTAAGAACTGCGACGCCGACATCTGTTAAAGTTGTCGGCATCGATCATTGGATGTCGGCGTTTATCGGTATAATTATAGTTTAGCATTAACAACGGTGTTGGAAAGTCCTTAAATTTATCCTGAATGTAAAGGTCGAGAAAATACAACAACCTTATTTGTTTCTAGGATAATTTAATATGAAACAAAACGAAATGCACTACACTTTTAAGAATTCTGATGCCGATATCTTCAATTGACCACCAATTGGCCCATTTTCGTGAGGCTGACTCATATATATATATATGTGTGGGCAGGTAGAGGGCGGGGGTAGGAGGGACAGGAGAAGTGTCCGGTAGGTGGAGCTGGAGGGATGTCAAGGTCCCCTACAATCCCTAGATTACGCGCCGACACCGTTCCCACATTTAGGCCTCCACTGCTTGCCGTCCGCCCAAATTGCTTCCAGGAGTAAGGCGGTAGGTAGGCAGTCTCCACGTAGCCAGCGCACAGCCCTGTGAGGAATTGCTTCGAGGCTATGTTGTACATCAGCACTCACACGTATCGGTTCGAGGCTAATGGACGCGGGCGGCGCAATCTCGGCCGACTGCCTTCTCAGGAACCGGATGTTTCCTGCCTCCGTCGCGCATGCGTGGAGCATGTGGTAATGGGGTTGGTTGGTGGGAGTGGGTGGAGGGGGGGGGGTGAACATGTTGCTTTAATGTTTGGTTGGTTGTTGGAGTGTTACGTCCCGGCAACATCTAAGGTAATATCAAAGGAAAGTTTGTTTTATTCAACGACGCCTCTAGAGCACATTGTTTTTGATCTAAGGTCATATCAGGATGGGTACCGACTTGTGACAGTGCGCACTCATGGCGACTTTATAGTGCTGCCCCACTGGGAGACCAGGCAGCCAGCACCATGACTTGATATCTCACTCAGTCACCTTATCCTGACACTGAATTAACGAGTCATTGCCCTATCCTATTAATGCCGAGTGCCTTGCTAGGAAGCGACAAGCATCAATTTTGCAAGTCATTGGTTTTACTCGACCGGGAATTGAACTCCCGACCTTCAGCACGGGAGGCCCGCGCTCTACCGATTCGGCCACCGTGTCCAGTCACTTTGTTGTTCTATGGTTGGTATATATTGTCTGTGCTTGTGGGGGAGTAGGTATGCTAAGAGGTGTTTTTTTAAAACATGTTGTCTAAGGACCAAAGCTCTATAAAGTGCCGATGTCAGCAATTTGGCATACATTTGCCCTCTCTGCTTTCAAACCCAACATGTCTGTGCCACTTCTCACGAAGTAATTTTAGTTCTTTATTTATTTGTTCATGAGTTGATTAAGCAGGGGAAATGTCAATCACAGACAATTAGTCTTTCCTCATTCCACTTCTCCCTGCCCTATCCTGGTAATAACAAACGCCAGGATAGATAGTGACAAGCATACATTTCTAAGTTTTGTTTGTATGTTGTTGTGTTATGTCCTAGCAACATCTAATGTCATATTAGGACGGGTACTGACTTGTGACAGTGCGCACTCATGGCGATTTTATAATGCTACCCCACTGGGAGACCAGGCCGCCAGCACCATGACCTGATATCCCACTCAGTCACATTATCCTGCCACTGAGCCAAACCAGTCCTTGATTCTACAGAATTTCTAATTCAAATTGCACAAATAGGTAGGTGTGTTTGTTTCTTTGAGTTTTATGTACTGGCAACATCTAAGGTGATATCAGGACGGGTACTGACTTGTGACAATCGACATTCATTGCGAGTTTATATATACCAAGGTGTCAATATGCACATTTGACACAGATGTGCTAGTACTGGCAGTGACAGCAGCCCAACGCCTCAACATCACTGAGCTGTGGGTTGCCTTTGGAGCTGGGAAGAGTTTTCAGCATTTAGCAGCTCATGAGATGGCAAGGGTACCAGGTTCGGATCGATGCATAGCCTTACCAATGTTCCATGCCTTTACTGGATGTGACACGGTGTCATCTTTTGGAGGCAGGGGCGTGAGATACATAGACAACCGTTAATGATGTCACTAGAGCCTTCTGTGCCTTGGCTGCCACCCCAGATGCCATTGGTGACTGGATGGAGCCTCTGGAGCGATTTGTGCGCTAGCAGCCAGGAATCATTCAATCAGACACTCAAGCAGCTGTTCACCCAGAAAGGTAGAACAATTGATGGACTCCCCCTAACACAAGCAGCACTGATTCAGAACACAAAGAGGGCTGCCTTCCAAGCTGGTCACTGCTGGGGACAGATGATGGTGGCAGCCCCTGAAATCCCATCCCCAGGTGACTGGGGTGTGTCACGTATAATAACTAATGCCTAATCTTATTGACTAGCTAATATAGTGAGGAGAAGAGAGAATTTGGAACATCTTCTATTCTTAGTAAAGAAGACAAATAACGTTACACAAATATGTACTTATAACATATATTCTCAATTACAAAGTGTACAGTTACATATCAATTCTCAATGGTATGATATTACACTCACAACTGTCTGTGTAGTCCATATGGATGATAGATACACTCAGTCCTCTTGGTGCTTATTGTATGTCTCAGTTGCCTTGAGGAGTTGATAGATATAGATGATCCATTGTCTGTGAGCTGTTGCCAACCATGCAGGTATAGAGTCTCAGTTGATGATGGATGTACATGTCAGCCTAAGCAGCAGTGATGTGGGAAAAGGCAGACACCACAGTCACCAATCCTCCTCACGGCCATTGGTCAATACTGTAGAAGCTCAGCAAGTTGAATCCATCCCATAAGCTGCAACTAGCCAGATCAGGTTTCAGGCCTAACTGACTTGGAGATGTTGACGCTTTGATGTCTGGGAGTAGAGTCCCGAGAGTGTGTGACTACGCTCCTTATATAGTTGCTGGGTAGGCCAGTCCTAATGAAGAGATGGGACAAGTAGGACGGTCCAAACATGTGATGTAACCACTATAAAAGGCAACTACCTGTTACGAAGCAGTATCCATACATTCACTGCTATGTTACAGGTGGAAGAGGAAGGACACAGGTGGATGGGAAGTTCACTGGACCACATTACCAGAAGCGACCCAGCCCTGTCGCGGACTCCTTCGCTGTGGATGCAGAAAGAGGTGTAGAGGACAGTGCAAATGTGTCAAGGGAGCACTTCAGTGAACTGCCCTTTGCCACTTTGATGGACTGTGTTTTCAGAACTAACATTGTATTTCATTGAAAACCTGTAATACTACCATGGAAGGCCTTACTTGGTTAATAATGGAGGGATTGTCATGGACTTGTGCTCACCACTAACATGTCAAACAACACTGGGACATGCAATATTAATTTGCAAGATAGAGCATAATCTCGTGAACTAGGGGTTCACATAAATAAACTACCAAGTATTATAAGGAAACATTGGGAAGTACTGCATTGTACTCTGACAAATTTGATGTTTCATCGGACTATGCAACTTTAACAGCTAGAGTAATGCATACAGTGGCGCCACCTGTCGTCACGGCTTGTCCCAAACGGGAGGAAGTGGGCGTTCAACTCATTTATCCATCTGCAATTCCATTCACAACGAAGGCCAGGCTAGATGATGGTAATTTTACAGGCAAGAGTCGAAATTATAAATAACATGCATACATCATCACAAATAGATATCTGGCACCGCTCAAAAGAGTTAGGATTAACTGCAGTAGTACTTTAGTCAGGAAGCACAATTAGCAATTGGGTATTTATCTTTCATTTGTTTTGTTTTTCACCTGAGTTAAACTGGCGCGGGCCTTTTTGGGCTATTTTTGTGTCAGCGTTTACTTTGTGCCACTCCTTCTCCGTCTAACGAGTTAAATAAGAAGTGTTCCATAGATAAAGTATACAGCAACTTCCTTTTGAGTATGTTCTATTAGCAACCCAGTGTTTGTTTTATTTTTATGTTTCTGGTTTTTTTGGGGGGTATACAAAAAAAGTGGTTCAGTAAAATATTTGTATTTAATAAGTGACTTCTGTTGGCAGCCGGCACCGAGGCAATGGTCTTCCAGCCATGCAACATTTCAGTTTATTTTTTAATAAATATACAGGGCTTGATAACTACACCTATTTCACTTTGTGGTGTTCTCTATGGTGAAGTGGTTAGAGTGTCTCACTTATTTCTAGACCAGACCGCTAATCTGAAAGTTGGTGGTTCAATTCCCCATGCCATCATGTCTGGCAATATCCATTTCCATCGCCGTGTATAACTTCATCATCATCATGCTTTTGGTCGTGATGCGACAAAGACTGCTTTCATTACTTGACTGCCACTCTCCATTTAGCTCCCTGCTGTGAGAGTTGCGTCCATGAGTCGGTCTTAATGTCTCTCAGCTTCAGGTTTCTCTTGATGGTATCCTTGCTATACCTACCATGTGTATAACTTACAGCATCATCAAAGGCCAGATGCTGTCATACCATGTCTATGTGGTGTGGGAGGTTAAAAATCCCTTGGGTCACTAAAAGTGTAGGCTCAGGCTTTCTATCGACCAACTGTCTAATGGTGAAAACAAGACTATTCAGACTTATCCATGATAGGCAGTATAAATCCTCAAGAAAAATAACTTTAGCTTGGACTGATACTTACTAAAAAAAATGCTTAGCATTTAAAATATTTAAATGAGCACATGGGGTAAATGTGTTTTAATTAGTTTGCACACCACTTCATATATAGGCTTTTGCACAACTTGCAGGAATGTCAGGTTCTATGAAATTGATTTAATATCCTGTTTATTTCAGCAATAAAAATGTGATGACTGCACCAGAATATTAGTTGGATATATATACTATCGAATGTAGGAACATGCAGACATACCCACATACAATTGTATGGCTTCATCGGAGTGGGACGTAGCTCAGGCGGTAGAGTGTCCACCTGTGAAGGTGTGGGTCATCCGATTGATCCTGCTCAGTGGACACATTTGCTGTTTGTGCTATTTTCCGTTCAAACCAGTGGTCCACAACTGGTTTGTCAAAGGCTGTGGGAAAGTGCATATAAAAGATCCCTTGCTGCTTATCGGAAAGAGTAACCTATGTAGCGGCAGCAGGTTTCCTCCAAAGAAATATGTCAGAATGACCATATGGTTGACGTCCAATAGCCGATGATAATACTCAATGTGCTCTAGAGGCATTATTAAATAAAACAAACCTTTTTTGTATGGTTTCATCCGATTATACGAATTCATACAAAATCAATTATGTTCTTAAAAGCAATTTTTTGTAATCTATATAAAAAGAAGCCAATGTGTGTTTTTCCTGTCTGTATTTGAGAAGAATTCTCACAAAAGAGTCTTAAATAGCTATGATCTTGGTTGGTTCTTGGAGTTTTAGATCCTGGCAACATCTAAGGTCATATCAGAATGGGTACTGACTTGTGACAGTGCACACTCATGGTAACTTTATAGTGCTGCCCCACTGGGAAACCAGGTAACCAGGACCAGGACCTGATATCCCACTCAGTCCCATTATCCTGACACTGAACCAACCAGTCCTATTAATGCCGAGCGCCCGACTACTGAGTGACAAATATACAGTTTGTAAGTCATTGGTTTGACTCGACCAGAACTTGAATTCCCGACCTTCCACATGGGAGGCATGCGCTCTACCGATTCAGCCACTGCATCCCGTGTTGGGACTATGATTCGGAATATGGGCCCATATTCATATACTGGTGCCAGGCGTAGCCGGTGCTACACGCTAGCTCTGGGGTAGCTATCACCGGGTAGCACGGGGCTGGTAAATTAGGTCAAGTCGTATTCACCAATGTCACAGCCTGTGCGGATAGCTAACCGTGTAGTTATTTATAGATATGGGAAATCCCTCTCTGCTTGTACCCGGCGACCACCGCTAATTGACAATAACACCGCTGATTTGGCGACGGCGGCGATTTGTTTTGTTTAGATCGGTTCGCTTTTAGGTTTAAATTGATAAAATTTCACTTATTGCGTATGATAGCATTGAATAGATTTTGGCCTAATACATTGCCGCCGATGCGGCGGCAGCAATGTTTTATTGATTTCGACAGCATGGATATCGACGTCGATGCAGCGGCGGCGATTTGTTTAGTTTACATTCGGCGATTCGACACTATGAAGGCGGCGCCGTTAATATCGGTTCGAATTTAGGGTTAATTTGATAAAATTTCACTTATTGCATATGTCATTCTGTTAAATATGATCGCCTTGAATAGATTTGGGCCTAACACCACTGTTACCCCACTTCTGAAAGTAGTTTAGCTTAGCCTAGGCTATGGTCGGTGGCTAGTGCTGGCACCGGCACATGAATGCGAATTTTCCACCTTTAGCCATGTGGGGCTACCTTAGCCGCAGTTAAGGCCCTGGCACCAGCACATGAATACGGGCCATGATGTCGGCGATGACCACTATGTTGGCAACATCCATGTCAGTGGTGTCCACCATGACCCTTAGTAATATTGTCCGAAGCACCAAATAGCCCTCCACAGGAGCAAGCTTTAAGTTCTCCGTGGAGCGCGCCTTTTTAAGCTTGTTACCAATACAATACAAAAGTGGTAACCGCAATAATTTCTAACGATATCTTCATAATTTGGGTGCGGAATGAAATATTACGATTATTAATACAATATAATATTCAAATATAGTATAAAAGTGGTAACCACAATAATTTATAAACATATCTTCATAATTTGTATGCGGACTGAGATATTACGATTATTAATACTATATCATTTTCAAATACAGTATAAAAGTGGTAACCGCAATAATGTATAACCATATCTTCGTAATTTTGCTGCGTAATGAAATATTATGATTATTAATACTATATAATATTCAAATACAGTATAAAAGTGGTAACCGCAATAATTTATAACCATATCTTCATAATTTGTGTGTGGACTGAGATATTACGATTAGTAAAACTATATCATTTTTAAGTACAGTATAAAAGTGGTAACCGCAATAATTTATAACCATATCTTCATAATTTGGGTTCAGAATGAGATATTACGATTGTTAATACTATATAATTGTCAAATACAATATAAAAGTTGTAACCACAATAATTTATAACCATATCTTCATAGTTTGGGTGTGAAATGAGATATTATGATTATTAATACTATATTCTAATTTACCAATTCCAGTACACAGTGTTCTCTGTGGTGGAGTGGTTAGAGTGTCTGACTTTTTTCTAGGTCGGACTCCTAATCTGAAGGTCGGTGGTTCGATTCCCCATGCCCCCATCTCTGCCAATTTGGATTTCCACCGCTGTGTATAACTTACAGCGTCATCAAAGGCCGGTTGCTCTCATACCATGTCTATATGGTGTGGGAGGTTAAAAATACCTTGAGTCAGTAAAAGTGTAGGCTCGGGCTTTCTATCGACAAACTGTATAATGGTGAAAACAAGCCTATTCAGGCTTATCCATGATAGGCAGTATAAATCTTCAACAACAAAAAAAGTATAAAAGTAATAACCACACAAATTTATAAGCATATCTTCATAATTTGGGTGCGGAATCAGATATTATGATTGTTAATACTATATAATTTTCAAATACAATATAAAAGTTGTAACCACAATAATTTATAATCATATCTTCATAATTTGGGTGTGGAATGAGATATTACGATTAATATTAGCTGCACATTTAAATAGTGCTGACGTGTCTGCTGTACATGTATTACCAGCAGCGTGCCTTAACCCCCAATATAGCATGAAGATTTAACTGAGAATGGGAGAATATCGAGGTTTCTCACAGAAGCTCCATCTAACATCTAGCCCCAATACTGTCAGACATGCCTTTTCTATATTGCGTTGCATGTCTGAGCCTCATATACAAGCCGTCGACCACTCAACCTCATGGGTAGCCACACTAGCCCCGTTGTACTAAAACATCCAATGGGCATAGCAGGTGGGGATGGCCGAATGAGTTGAGCATATGTCTCCCGCTTTGGTAGATCGTGGGATTTCAACGCACTCATTCAAACCCTGGTCAAGTCAAACCAATGACTTAAAAATTTATACTTGCTGCTTCCTAGCCAGGCGCTCAGAATTATTAGGGTAGGGCAAGGACTGGTTGGTTCAGTGGCAGGATAATGTGACTGAGTGAGATATCAGGTCATGGTGCTGGCGGCCTGGTCCCCCAGTCCCAGTAGAGCAACACTATAAAGTTGCCATGAGCGTGCACTGTCACAAGTCGGTGCTCATCCTGATATGACCGTAGATGTTGCCAAGACATAAAATGCCAACAAGCAACCTACCATCCGGTGGACAGAGTTTCTGAAATGAAGAAATACACAAGCCTGGCCTCTCCTCTAGTAGACCTGTTCCACGGAACATGCGCAGTGAGCGGCTATACCAAACCCATAACCTCCCACTGCCATCAGAGAGAGGGTGAGTTGGGGATGGAATTCCTCTATTAGACCTTTTTCTTCACATAGAATGCTGTACACTGAGCTGTAACTGTGAAGGGTGGTACTTGAGGACCGCCTTCAGAAGGCGGGTTGGTGAGGGGAATCTTCTGTCTAGAAGACCTTTTCCACTGAATATGCTGCACGGTGAACTGCTACCCACAACGTCAGTTCACCTACCTCACCCACAACACCCACAACACCCACATCACCCACACCCACAACACCCACATCACCCACATCACCAACACCCACAACACCCACATCACCCACACCCACAACACCCACATCACCCACAACACCCACAACACCCACAACACCAACAACACCAACACCCACAACACCCACATCACCCACAACACCCACAACACCCACAACACCCACACCACCAACACCCACAACACCCACATCACCCACATCACCCACATCACCCACATCACCCACATCACCCACATCGCCCACATCACCCACATCACCCACATCACCCACATCACCCACATCACCCACATCACCCACATCCCCCCACATCACCCACATCACCCACATCACCCACCTCACCTACATCACCCACAACACCCACATCAACCACATACACCCACACACCCACATCCACCCACAACACCCACATCACCCACATCACCCACCTCACCCACATCACCCACATCACACACATACACCCACACCACCCACATACACCCTCATAACCCACATCACCCACATCCACCCACATCACCCACAACACTCACATCACCCACCTCACCCACATCACCCACATCACACACATACAACCACATCACCCACAACACCCACAACACCCTCAACACCCACATCACCAACACCCACCACACCCACAACACCCACAACACCCACATCACCCACATCACCCACATCACCCACAACACCCACACCACCCACAACACCCACATCACCCACAACACCCACAACACCCACATCACCCACATAACCCACATCACCCACATCACCAATATCAACCACATCACCAACACCACAACACCCTACAACACCACTAAAGACACCAACACCCACAACACTTCATCAGCCACATCACCCACATCACCCACATCACCCTCCATCACCCACCTCACCCACATCACACACCTCACACACCTCACCCAGCTCACCCACATCACCCACCTCACCCACCTCACACACCTCACCCACCTCACCCACCTCACCCACCCACACACTTCACACACCCCACATACCCACACACATCACCCACATCACCAAAACCCACAACACCCACACCACCAACGCCACCAACACCCACATCACCCACCTCACCCACCTCACCCACCTCACCCACCTCACCCACCTCACCCACCTCACCTACCTCACCCACAACACCCACATCACAAATACCACCAACCACCATAACAGCCACAACACCCACACTACCCACTTCACCCACACCACCAACACCATCCATCTCAGCCACCTCACCCAGATCAGCAACCACACCAACAACACTCACTCGCATCCTGATATGACCTTTGATATTGCCAGGACGTGAAACTCCAACAACCAATCAACAACAACACCTACCTCACTCACAACACCCCACCCACACCACCCACACAACCCACCTCACACACACCCACCGACTGGTTGGCTCAGTGTCAGGATAATGTGACTGAGTGGGATATCAGGTCATGGTGCTGGTGGCCTGGTCTCCCAGTGGGGCAGCACTAAAACATCGCCATGAGTGCGTACTGTCACAAGTCGGTACCCGTCCTGATATGACATTAGATGTTGCTAGGACGTAAAACAACAACAAACAAACACCCCCACCAACTCCACCCCCACCACCCAAGCCACACCACCCTGATGTAAAGTTAAACCCGTGCCCCCCCCCCCCCTCCCCTCCCCCCCCCCTACCCCACACGCACACTTGTCCTCCACAATATATATTTTGGTGGGTATTGTCGAGGAGTTGTGAGATAGCCGCCCAATTTCAGAATTAAGGCTGGTCTCTCGTGCTACTGTGCGCTTGACTTACGCCTTCGTCTTTTCTGGTGCTTCTTCGCTGTTGCTGACTGCTCCCGAATATGCCGCTACCACCATAGGCAGCTTCGGTTGGTTGTTGAAGCTTTACGTCCTGGCAACATCTGGGGTCATATCAGGATAGGTGTCGACTTGTGACAATGCACACTCATGGTGACTTTATAGTGCTGCCTGACTGGGAAATCAGGCTGCTGGCACCATGATGCAATATCCCACCCACTCAGTCACATTATCCTGACACTGAGCTAACCAATTCTTGCGATATCGTATTATTGCTGTGAGCACCAGGTTAGATGCGATAAGTATAAATTTGATAAGTCATTGGTTTGACTTGACCAGGGAACCGAACTCCCGATCTCCTGCACATGAGGCCCGCGCTGTAGCGATTCGGTCCAGTAGATGCAGCTTCGTAGTTACTGCTTTTAATCTTCACCCGGTGGACATTTTCTCGCATTGCATTCAGGCTCTACCGAGCGAAAAGGCTATTGTTTAATACATTAGTTGATTAAGCAGGGGAAATGTCAATCGCAGACGATTGCTCTTCCTCATTCCACTGCTTCTTGTCCTATTGTAGTAATGCCGAACGCCAGGCTAGGTAGCCACAAGTATACATTGGGGCTATGTCCTTGGGTTTGACTCGCCCAAGGGTTTGAAATTCATGAGCTAACAAAATGGGAGGTGCTAGCGGGAGGGGGAGCGTTCAACTCATTCGGCCACCCGTGTTACCATGTTATATAATAACTCTACATTCAGCTTCATGCATACTATTAAGACCACTCGATGTGTAGCAACAAATTCTTATTTACGCATTATAATAATATGTATTCAAACAAATATATGTATATTGATGTGTTTGAATATATACGTATGTGAAGTATAATGCATCATGCAAGTATAAAAATATGGAAGCTAATTGTAAGAATCCGCACTTGACAGGTGGCGCCACCTGTGGTCCACCTCGCCTCCAACAGGTGTCAACAAGTGTCAGTCACACGGCAGGATATAAGGAATATAATATATTACGCGTATATAAATGCCAGAATTAAATGGTTCTAATTATTAATTATTAGCGATCGATTAATAATGTATTATGCTGCATTTGACTTGTGAGGGATAACTCGACATTGTCCAATCAATGACCGTTCCCTGCAAGCCCGGGACTGCCCTAGGTGGTGCCAAAACGGTGGGTTTGGCAGCCAGTCCGCCCTATTTGTTCATTGTTGGACCAGATTTCAAACTTTGTAACCGGTAGGCATATAATTGCTAGCCCAGACAGCAATAAAGACTTGTCCATCCCATCACAGCTACGCTCTCCTGCTTGTTTGAATGTAGGCAAATTTATATATATATATCATTTTAAAATGCGTGACCGAGTGGTACAGGTGTCAGGCAGAGCCAGGATAGAAGAATAGGCCAGGTGGCAGCACCAGGCGAGGCACAAGGCCTGACCAGTCGCTTGAGTAGTTGAGGGTCATTAGTTGTGTAAAGGACACCCGCTACAACGACCACAGCATCCAAAGAATGTGTGCTGATCATGTGACTTCTGCGTGAACTTGATGGCGACATTGCCAAGACGACCCTGTCAAATGATACCACTACTACACCGGGGCCTGCTATAATCAGTTTACGAATAATTATACTCGTATAATTGCTTATACAGCACATATATACAGGGTGCACCGACTTGCATCAACCCAGTAAACGTCGTGGAATTTTTACATCGCAGATTTAGTGCAACGTGCCCACGGCCGTTATCCTCCATAACCGCCCGCCCCGGCCATTCCCACCCTCCCACCCACCCTCTCTCCCACCCTCCCACCCATTCACAACCGCCCGCCCATACACCCTCCCACCAGTTGCAACCTCTCTCTCACTCTCTCTCATCGATCCGGGCTTACCGCCCGCCGGCAGATATTGAATACGTTTTAGTCGAGCTTGGAAGCGGCGAGGTGAGTGGCTCAGTTAGCTCACTGCGAGCAGCTGCGAGCAGCGCCTCCACCCCTACACACACACTCCCCACTAGGTCACAGTCCAAGAGTTGAGGAGCTCGGTTAGCTCACTGTGAGCAGCTCGAGCACCGCCCCCCACCCATACACACACTCCCCACTAGGTCTCAGTCCGCGCGGTGAGGAGCTCAGTTAGCTCACTGCGAGCAGCTCGAGCACCGCCTCCACCCACACACACACTCCCCACTAGGTCTCAGTCCGCGCGGTGAGGAGCTCAGTTAGCTCACTGCGAGCAGCTCGAGCACCGCCTCCACCCCTGCACACACTCCCCACTAGGTCTCAGTCCGCGCGGTGAGGTGCTCGATTAGCTCACTGTGAGCAGCTCGAGCACCGCCCCCCACCCACACACAGACTCCCCATTAGGTATCTCAGTCCGCGCGGTGAGGAGCTCAGTTAGCTTCCTGCGAGGAGCTCGAGCACCGCCTCCACCCCTACACACACTCCCCACTAGGTCTCAGTCCGCGCGGTGAGGAGCTCATTGGTTAGCTCACTGCGAGCAGCCCACACACCACTAGGTCTCACTCAGCGCACTGCACTGGCAGCCGCCGCGCAAGATCGGAAGTGGAGGATAAGCGGCGCAGATGTGCACTTGCTATCTGGCCCGCACTTTGTCCACACCTCTCTCTATGTCCTCTGCGCTGGCCATGCTCCTCCTTGATAATATATAAAAAGAGTTCCAGGAGGGGGAGCCCGCCAGCATTTCACTTTCTACTCTTACTCTGGGTCGCCGGCTGGTCACCATAGAGCAAATAGACACGGTCCTTTGACTCAACTCTCCTCATTTCTCTTTCCTATACTCTACCCTTTTTTTTTCTTTCGTCCAGGCTTACTTCTCCCCCTGATCAAGGGAGTTGTTTGCTTGGGTGGGGCCCTTTAGCTTATCGTTCCTCTCGTTTTGTTCTAGATACACATGCTGTGCTACCGCCGGACCAGAGTGATTCACGGCCGCCCCAACGCTTCACCGTTTTGAATGTTGTAAAGACATCCCCAGCTTCTACAACCTTCCCACCTGAAGATTAATCTTCAACCAAAGATTGGCCCGATTTATCGGGTCCTTTCTATATTGCTGCAGTTCTGCAGCCGGTAACCATTGTAAGGTTACGAACCATCCCGAAAGCAAAAAGATAAGCAGCGGAGTGTGGCGGGATAGAGCGGAGTGTGTAGGATATGTAGTGTAGTGGTGGGGTGGGGGGTGGGGGGGGATGAAGGAGGGGGGGCGTAAGAAGGGAAGGGGAGAGGGGGGGGGGGGGGGGGGGGGGGGGGGGGGGGACGGAGAGGTGAGGGGGGAGTCAAGGAGAGGGTGGGGCTGTGGGAAAATGGCTAGTGCTTTGCTGGATTGAATGTAATACCCCTGTCACACTACGACTTAATGAGCAAACGTGAGCCTGAGTGGTGATATTTCGTCATTATGTTGATGTACGTTGGATTACGTTATGATGACGTCATAATGACGATAGACTGACATCGAGCTACGTCACATTACGTTGTGTTACGTCGATATACGTCGAGGTTTTGGACATGTTCAAAAATTTCGACATAGCTCGAACATAAGGGTTTACGTTCGCCGTACGTTCTGTTCACGTTCAGCGAATGTCAATGACGTTAAACGGATGTTAGGCAAACATTCCTCACTACGTTCCACTACGTTCCACTCGTTGACCCACATTAAAGCCGGTGGAAGCATCCATGCGGCGTAATGGGAAAGTCAGGAGAACGTCAGAAGAACATCAGGAGAACGTCTGGAGAACGTCAGGAGAACATCAGGAGAACGTGCATTCAACATACGTTCAACGTCTCATGACGTAGCTAATGTCACGTAACGTTCTTCTGGCAATGGAATAACGTTCATAACGTTCCGTGAGCATCATTACGTTGACCTCTCTTATTGAATGATGGTATCACTATGCTACGACTATACCGACGTTATGCTCTCGTCCACTACGCTGCATCCACGTTCAACTTGTGCCCAAATTTCCATACTACGCCGAGAAGTTCAACGTTCTTCACATTCTCCCTATGTTGACGCTGTTATGTTGTAGTGTGACAGGGCCATAAGGGTGTGAGATTGGGTGAGAATTGTTAGTGCTCGGCGTTTGAGAAGATACATATATATACGTAGTATATGTAGATATACATATATATTAGCTATATAGCTATATATTCTGATAAATATATATAGATATATCCATAGACATATGTAGATATATCTAGATATATATAGATGTACATAGATATATATATATATAAATATACATATAGGTAAATAGAGGTATATAGAGATATGTAGATATATATAGAGATCTATAGAGATATTGATATGTAGATGTATATATTGATAAATAGATTTATAATCTATATATTGATGTATGTGTATATATATATATATATATGTATATATATATAAGCAGTTCTACGAAGAGACAAGTCAATGCGAATTTGTCTGATATGAGGTCTTTTATGTAACACTCTGGCAAGAAAACAGCCTTGCCTTAATCAATACAAAATTTGTATAAATATCTATATTAGATAAATACAAATATATATTAAATAAATACCAATATATATATATACATCTATATAGAGATCTATAAATACAGATCTAGATACACATAGATATATAGATATAGACATGAATAGATATATAGAAACATATATATGAATATAGATTGTAGTATATACATGTAGATGCACGGAGATAAGGGTAGATATATATATATATATGTACATATAAATAGCTGTGGATACAATGCAATCTAGTATATACATATGGATAAATAGATAGAGATGTAGATACATATCAATATAAATGATACATGTAGATACACTTAGAGTATGCAGGTAGAGTATGTAGGGTATGCAGGTATAGCAATACCTCAGGGAGTTTGACTCCCATGCCCTGCAGAGTTGTAGACCACTGCCTTGTGGTACAGGTTCTTGAAAGAACCGAAGGCTAAGGGAGCAAACCCTAAGCAGAAAACCATGTCACTGTGGCAGCATCAAGGGCGGTTGATGTATGGAACTCCCAACATCTCCCGACCAGCCACTGCAGGGACAAATAGTTTTGGGCCTGTCTGGACGTGTTCTTGCCGGTGCGAGACCTCTATTTGCTCCCTGAGAGAGTGCCGCTGATAACTTGCAAAAGCCAGCAGCACTTCAACACTTTTGCAGGCAGCTTTCATGAAATGATTAAGAGCGACTCATGGACATCACTCTCACAGCAGAGCGCTAAATGGAGAGCGACAGTCAAGTAATGAAAGCAGTCTTTGTCGCATCGCGATCGACAGCATGATGAGATACACGTAGATAGATAAAGATACACATAGATACATATAGATATATATATACATATAAATACATATAGATACATATATACATATATATACATATAAATACATATAGAGACATATATATATACATATAAATACATATAGATACATATAAATACAGATAGATACATATATATGCTTGTAGCCACATGCAGATGCGTATATATACATATAGATATATCTAGGTACATGTAGATACACATAGGTATATAAGAGTTAACGCCTACTCGGCCCCACCCTGTAGTATCGCTGCGTGCTGGAGTTTGTTTGATGTGTCACATTTAGGAGGCTGACCCCTCCCAGCCATGCACTGTTACAAACATCCAGGCCCGTGTCTCTCTCCCTGGCTATCGATTCTGCTCAGTGGACTCATTTTAAGTTTGGGATATTGTCCGTTCCAACCAGAGGTTCACAACTGGTTCATCAAAGGCTGCTGTAAAATATTCCGATATTCAGCATAGGGGGAATGCAAATGTTCTATTACTGATCGGTGTACGTGACCAGGCACGTGCATAGATATACAGATATGGGTTGGTGGTGCCTGAGTGGGATGTAAATAGACATAGTGGTGATGGCAGGTCCGGGTGTGATTGCACTCAGGGCCTACCCCCTCTGGTGGGAGGATCACCACACTCAAAGGTCAAGGTTGGTGGTGGCCATGGGGCCTTACAGCTTGTGGTGGTGGGCAGACCACTGGTATACATGGGGACCAGGAATGCTGGATCCCTATTGGTAGGGCCAAGAATGCTTGTTTCCCATTGGGGGAAAGGGGTCGGGTGATAGTTGATACTCTACAATGAACCAATGTAACCATATAAATAATAAACCAAAGGGCTGGACTCTCTCTTCTTCTTTACACTTTATACTCTTCCTTTCTCTTTGTCTGTATTGATTTCACCATAGCCTGCCTACACAGCCACACATTCGAACATTGGATTTGACAAAACTGGTGACCACACTGGTTATTGACACTCGGTGTTAATTTAAGAGATATAAACTTGCTGGCCAATGCTTGTTTGGTCCGTTGTGTAGGTAGGGTTTTTTCTGCTATTTTGAACTCTGTGGGGGTTTGAAATTTATTCTTAATTTGGTTTGTCGACGATTATTTCCAACAATGCTACTATTTTAGAAGGCCGCTAGACTGTATTGATGGTATCTATGTAGCATGCCATCATTGAATCCTTGCGTCACCACTAAAATATTTGTCTATGGGACTACTTTTGGCTTTTCTTTAACCTTGACCCAGAGGGGGGGAGCGTAGTAATAGACTACATCGTATTTTTAGCATTTCTTCTACTTTACAGACATATCTATACTTGGATTCAATTCTGCTAAATCCTTTCTACCACCGCATACAACATCAGCTTGAAGATGCTGCTCACACGCCCAAAGGAGGAACTGTTGCATGATGAGTTTCAACATTAATATGAAGGTCAGTGTACACTGGGAAATTATTCTACTGAAACGGGAGCATTAGAAGCATGGTCTAAATTGATGGTACTTTGCATAGACGTTCTTAAAGAATGGAAAATGAGGAGCGTTTGTCTGATCTTAGGGACAGGACAGAATTACGGGAGGACAGAGAAGAATGTAGAGAGGCATATGAACTATTGCAGCTTGAGCATAGAGAGAGAGAGGTACGAAATAGATCATTAAAAAGCATACTGCAAGTCTGTTCCCCTATTATATGGGTCAGACAGAGGGGTGTTACGTAATTGGACTGATTTGATCGAACGTATCGGGACTCTTGCAGATGTTTCAGACCTAATTCGCTTTGCTTTGTCAAATGCAACAGGAATGCTGCATGAGGTTCTTTTCACCGCTTTTCAGCCTGAAAATGCTAGGCCCTGGAAAGAAATTAAGGAAGTGATAGCATCGACTCTTTTGACAGTGGATGAACGTAGTCATTTAAAGGGGGTAGGGATGGCTATAAAGCAAGAAGAAGGGGGAACAGTAGGTGCATACTGTCAGCGGTTTAAGACTGCTGCAGCTAAAGGTTGGGATCTTCCAATTGCAGTTTTTGGCACTGATACCTTTGATATACTCCTTTCGAGATTTCTCAACTCCTTACTTGATGATAATACCATGTGGTATGTAGAAAAAAATGACCAAAAACTCTTGAAGAAGCCTACAAAATGTCTCTTCTCAGTGATAGGCAGCAGAGACGTGCTAAATCACATCTTGGTAATTTAGCTATTTGTGAGCAAATGGATAGTCTAAATGGTACTTCTTTGGATTTTTCCAAGTCTTTCTCTTCTCACAGAGGTTCTAAATCCTCTTGTTCAGATAGTCAGGTCCTGAAGACTATTCAAGTTGAGATAAAGTCTCTTAGGAAGTGCATGGGTAACTTGTTGTGAGGCAGTGGTGTTTCTGAGCATTCAGTGATTCACGCTGTGAACGCTGCAACACATTCTCATGTCAGTTCTTACAACCAAGGTGTACATGGTGGATTGCCGCACATAAACCTAGGGCAGTCGGTTGGGGTAGGAAATGCTGCTGTAATTAAGCACATGCATGCAATTTGGATTAAGTAATGCACCAGCTGTTTTCCAAAGAATCATGAATGTTATTTCCTCAGAGTTTTGGGGAAAATGTTGTTTGATTTATTTAGATGATGTTGTGATATCATAGTGAAGTGCTGGTATGTGGTGTCCTGTCTGTGGGAAAGTGCATATAAAAGACCCCTTCCTGCTTATCGGAAAGAGTAGCCTATTATGGTGGCAGCTGGTTCCCTCCAAAGAAATATATCAGAATGACCATATATTTCAAAATGCAATAGCCGATGATGAAAATCAATGTGCTCTAGAGGCGTCGTTTATTAAAACAAACTTTTTTGTTATCTCTCCCCAGTTGCATTAAGTTTGTTACCCTCATTGGCTACTATGTGCAACTGACAACAGAAGTTTGGTGGTTCGATTCCCCGTGCCTCCACCTCTGCCAATTTGGATTTCCACCGCTGTGTATAACTTACAGCGACATCAAAGGCCAGTTGCTCTCATACCATGTCTATCTGGTGTGGGAGGTTAAAAATCCCTTGGGTCAGTAAAAGTGTAGACTCAGGCTTTCTATCGACAAACTGTCTAATGGTGAAAACTAGTATATTCAGACTTATCCATGATAGGCAGTATAAATCTTTAATAAGAAGTTGCAAATTTGGCTGCACAAATTCTATTGTGCCTTCTTAAGGGAAAATTGTTGAAGACTGGGATTGTGTGTGGTGAACAGCTTGTGACATCGTGACATAACTAGGCAGTATCAGGTCTCACTTTATTCACTATGAACCTTAAAGGGCGCATTCCTTACACGCGGTATGCGGTATGCAAATGCGAATGTCACAAAAAATCAAAACGCCTTGAAGCCTATGGGCTAAATTCCGTATATGCGGTATGCAGCATGCGGCATGCGGCATGCGTCAACTCGATTGGTCCCTGTAGCGATTGGTGCGGCATGCGGTATGCGGCACGCGGTATTCAAATAGAAACATCAGTCGCACTTGTCCATTAGTTTTAGATGAGGAGAGGCGACTGAGCATTACGGAACGGTCAGACACAAGGGTGCTGAGGGGAAACATATGGTAGTGGTGGTGGTAGGGGTTCGGGTTGGTAAAAATGCTACCAGAGCCACAAAAATATGAATACTTATCTATAATTTGGTAATTATAAAGGTAGGAACCCCCATGTGACGTACTAAGAGGTACATAGATATAAATGCAATATTAGGTCATATACAATGCAGTATTGAGTATACTTGTTTATTTTTATTTTTTAAATATAGCCAGTCATGTGCCGCATGCTGCATGCCGCGTGTAAGGAATCATGCCATTCGCATACCGCATGCCGCAGCCGCATACCGCATACCGCATACCGCATACCGCGTGTAAGGAATCCGCCCTTTACTCCTTCTATCGGTAGCTACACAATTGTTATATTTAGAAATGATGTCATGATTACCCAATAGTCCTGTTTAACCTGGTCCCCCCACCCTACTCGCCTTCCAACCCTGTTGCACCAGCTCCATTAGTATAGATCCCTTTCAATGTTTATGTGTGATATAATTTATTATGTGAATATAAATGGGCGGAGGTTTTCTTAGCTCTTTATTATTTATTTATTATTATTTATTATATTTATTTATATCGACGTATTTATTAGGCTTTTGCTGCGGGCCGGTTCCCGCTGCGTCGGGCTGACTCACTTCCGCCCAGCCAGAAGCCAGCCAGAACCCAGCCTGAGCACGTCGGTGTCTCGCGCGCCAGCTCCATTAGTATAGACCCCTTTCAATGTTTATAAACAGTATGTATGCACGCGCAGCTTGGCTGCATAACGAAGGCACACTGCCATTGGGTTTGCCGGTACGCGCAGTGCAAAACGTCTATTTTATTCAAAATTAATAGAAATGCAGAACACTAACCTTATCAATTTAATATAATCTATTCGTTGAATATGTTTTCTATATGTATACCAAGCGATTTGTTTCCAGGTTGTGTGGTTTTAGAGATATTTCACTTTTTCTGTATGAAGATTGCTCATAGCCATTGAGTTTGCAGTGTGAGAGTGTGTCGTCTTGCAGCCAAAAGGCGCACGCATTGACCTAGATACCTATGCTGGCGTCATATGAAATAGGTCTATAGAGACCCTTTCTCTTCCCTTCTCCAGCCGCCCTTGTGTGCCCACAACCTACTCACTAACCGACACTAAAACCACGATAACTACCCAACTTGTATGCATGTTTCTGCATTTGCCCCGTATATCAAAACATCAGAATCCAACCAACGAAACTAACTGTCAATACATACTTACACTGCACAACACGTCAGTCATGTGGCAAACATCCCTCAGCACTATCATCAATCAACAAGTAAGAATCTACATCCATCATCACCCATAACATTCTCATTCCATACTTTATTAATCATTACAATTATTTCCGTGAATGGCAAAATGGCTAACGACAATATTTATTGCTCGAAGACCAGTCTCAAACCACCAGACTAGGTAGCGACAAGTATCAATTTCATAAGTCATTGATTTAACTCTCAGTCCGCATTCAAACTCACCATCTCCCACATTGGAAATAAAACTTGCATGTGCTGTTACCGACTCGGCTATCCAATCCGATGTAAAACCAGCACACGATAGTGTATCAGAGTATTTGATATGTGTTTTGTCGCTTCACTCCGCAGACGCCCCCGCCCCCCCCCCCCGCGCTGAACCCTCTCTGTTCCCAGACCTGGCGACACTCTGTCAGCATCCTTTCACTTTCAGCATGCAGCACACATTTGGGGACATAACCCCTCCCCTCTCGCCGCCCATAGATCACGTGGTGTTCACATCAAGGAGGGAGGCACCTATTAACTATTTATGAAGGTCACGTGCTTAGAGGAACTGAGCATGGCGTTGTGTTGGAACGGGTACATGCAGTTCATGCCTCATACCTGCACGCTCTACTACAGCCCCCCCCCCCACACACACAACCCCCTTCACTGCTCCTACCCACAGGTAACCCCCCCCCCCCCACACACACACACGCAAACACACACAACCCCCTTCACTGACTGCTCCTACCCCCCAGGTAACCCCCCCCCCCCCACACACACACAGACCCCTTCACTGCTCCTACCCCACAGGTCCCCCCAACACACACACACACACAACCGCCTTCACTGCTCCAACCCCCCAGATAAGGTAGAGAGGGGTACGGTCTGCCAAAGAGAGTGAGTTAGAGAGGGGTAGGGTCTGCCAAAGAGAGTGAGTTAGACAGGGTAGTGTATGCCAAAGAGAGTGAGTTAGACAGGGTAGGGTCGGCCAAAGACAGTGAGTTAGACAGGGCAGTGTATGCCAAAGAGAGTGAGTTAGACAGGGTAGGGTCGGCCAAAGACAGTGAGTTAGACAGGGTAGTGTATGCCAAAGAGAGTGAGTTAGACAAGGTAGGGTCGGCCAAAGACAGTGAGTTAGACAGGGCAGTGTATGCCAAAGAGAGTGAGTTAGACAGGGTAGTGTATGCCAAAGAGAGTGAGTTAGACAGGGTAGTGTATGCCAAAGAGAGTGAGTTAGAGAGCGGTAGGGTCTGCCTGTGAGTTAGAGACGGGTAGGGTCTGTATATGGAGAGAGTGAGTTAGAGACGGGTAGGGTCTGTATATGGGGAGAGTGAGTTAGAGATGGGTAGGGTCTGTATATGGAGAGAGTGAGTTCGAGACGGGTAGGGTCTGTGTATGGAGAGAGTGAGTTAGAGATGGGTAGGGTCTGTATATGGAGAGGCTGAGTTAGAGATGGGTAGGGTCTGTATATGGAGAGAGTGAGTTAGAGATGGGTAGGGTGTTTATATGGAGAGTGTGACTTAGAGACGGGTAGGGTCTCTATATGGAGAGAGTGAGTTAGAGACGGGTAGGGTCTGTATATGGAGAGAGTGAGATAGAGACGGGTAGGGTCTGTATATGGAGTGAGTGAATTAGAGACGGGTAGGGTCTGTATATGAGAAGAGTGAGTTAGAGAGGGTATGGTCTGTATATGGAGAGAGTGAGTTAGAGACTGGTAGGGTCTGTATATGGAGAGAGTGAGTTAGAGAGGGTATGGTCTGTATATGGAGAGAGTGAGTTAGAGACAGGTAGGGTCTGTATATAAAGAGAGTGAGTTAGAGACGGGTAGGGTGTGTATATGGAGAGAGTGAGTTAGAGATGGGTAGGGTCTGTATATGGGGAGAGTGAGTTAGAGACTGGTAGGGTCTGTATATGGAGAGAGTGAGTTAGAGATGGGTAGGGTCTGTATATGGGGAGAGTGAGTTAGAGACGGGTAGGGTGTGTATATCGAGAGAGTGAGTTAGAGATGTGTAGGGTGTGTATATGGAGAGAGTGAGTTAGAGACTGGTAGGGTCTGTATATGGAGAGAGTGAGTTAGAGACAGGTAGGGTCTGTATATGGAGAGAGTGAGTTAGAGATTGGTAGGGTCTGTATATGGGGAGAGTGAGTTAGAGACTGGTAGGGTCTGTATATGGAGAGAGTGAGTTAGAGACGGGTAGGGTGTGTATATGGAGAGAGTGAGTTAGAGACGGGTAGGGTATGCCAAAGATCCCGGCAGGGGTCAGCATTGTCGTGACTGCCATCGCGAGGTTGTGGGACTGTGGGACTACTACATACATATTAGGGCAGTGTCAATGCGCATACAGGTTGGACTTCACACTCTTGTAACCCTCCATTTCATAGCATGTATATTTATCTTCTGAACCCATCATATGTTCTGTACATATAATTGAAAAATGTGAATTATTATACTATGATAACATGTATGTCATGGCATGTAGGTCACATTTAAATAAAATTAAAAAATATTTAGCAAAATTCTATACTTTAATGTTTATTTCGCATAGCGTATTTTCAACACACGCATCTTGTTGGGTGTTGTGTTAACGCAGCATTCCAATGTGTCACATGCATTTCATATTCCGGACCCCTTGCCGCTTATCGCCTATGTGGCGGCAGCGGGTTTCCTCCAAAGAAATACGTCAGAATGACCATATGTTTCACGTCCAATAGCCGATGATACAAAAATCAATGTGCTCTAGAGGCATCATTAAATAAAACAAGCTTCGTATTTCATATTGCATTCTGGGTATAGGGTGGTAGGTTAATGGGTCTCATGGCTGTTTAAGATGAAGTACCGCAGACACACCTGAGCGCTGTGTCGTGTCAGCTGGCTCTGTTTGATGCCACCCTGAGGACCAGCATGGAATGTTTACTACGGACGCTGCGGGTCACTGATAGCCATTCACCCATTGTGTTCCATGTGAGCCATAAGTGTGATAACTACCCCGCTTTCCATTTGTCGTCTGCTCTGACTAAATTGTTGTATGTCCAGCTTTCTTTCTTTTTTTTTTTACTAAAGGTAGTTTATTCAGTGAATAATGCCTTTTGTCAGCGCCAGAGCACTGGTCTTCCGGCCGTTCAGTACAATTTGTTGGTACATAAATGAAACTATCAGTTGCAATAATAACCACATGAAAATCCTGAGGCATCATATAAATGAACTATTACTTGTAACGGTAACTGCATACACTTCCAGTTCAATAAAAGTATTATGCATTCGGTGAAGATGCATCACATGGTATTGCATGATTCTAGAATTGTCCTTAAACATTTCTTTCTTCCTTTGTCTTTCTCTCTTCTTTTTTCAAAATAGATATATAATATCTCCAATACACACACACATATATATATATATATATATATATATATATATATATATTCTAAAGGTGCAAATCAGTGGATCCAATCACCAATACCAAATGTGAGAACCCCGCCCATTCTTGGATCCCAACGCAAGCGTTTTGTATTGTGTGGCCTAATGAATGGACCGGAAGTCTGAGATTGCAGTGGGGACTTACATCACATAGGTGTTATGTCAATTTCAATGAAATTTTAGGTAATAGGTTTTGAAAGAAGGTGAAGTAGGGGTGGGATAGGGGTGGGGAGGGGATCAGCATACAATATTGCAAAGTCATAGGTTATCCTTTTACTCATTGTGTTCTATGTGGCTCATATTTCTATTTGTCATCTGCTCTGACTAAATTGTCGTCTGCTCTGACTAAATTGTCGTCTGCTCTGACTAAATTGTCGTCTGCTCTGACTACATTGTCGTCTGCTCTGACTAAATTGTCGTCTGCTCTGACTAAATTGTCGTCTGCTCTGACTAAATTGTCGTCTGCTCTGACTAAATTGTCGTCTGCTCTGACTAAATGTGTCTATTCAGCTTTCATACAATCTTACAAAGTCATCGGTTGTCCTTCATTCAATGTCTTCTATGTCGTTCATAACTGTGATAACTCCTGCACTTTCCATTTGTTGTCTGCTTTAACTAAATTGTCGTCTGCCCAGGTTTCATGAAATGGTACAAAGTCAGACGTTATCCGTAACTGAGAAATTGGCTTTAGCGATGTAAACACGTTTATTGCACGCCATACATGAATGAATCCAGAATTAGTCAAATACTTCTTTAAAAACAAAGGTTTATATAGTGATATAGCGAATGGTAGACAGGAAGTGTGAACACTTATTTGTCTCTCTTTTTTGTTGTTGATACATTAGTTGTCCCAAGCAGGGGATATCCCAGTCACAGACGACTGGTCTTCCCCTCTCCACTGCTGGTCGATAGAAAGCCCGAGCCTACACTTTTACTGACGTGGTATGAGAGCAACCGGCCTTTGATGACGCTGTAAGTTATACACAGCGGTGGAAATCCAAATTGGCAGAGCTGGGGGCACGGGGAATCGAACTGCCGACCCTCAGATTAGGAGTCTGACCTAGAAAAAAGTAAGACACTCTAACCACTCCGCCACAGAGAACGCCACGTATCAACATTTGATTAACGACCTAAGTGATACTTAACTGACCCCCCCCCCTCCCCCGTCATACTTTGTATGACCATGACAATGTTGAAAACGTTGGACGGCCCCTTTCTCCCAAATCCATCCCCACCCACATATCAACTCACTCATTTTGCAACGCGCATGCGTAGAGGTTGATGCGGAGAGTGAAGCAGTGTGTTCACAACCATACGATAGCCTATTCGCATGTGTCGAGCAGTGTGGGGTACAAGCGTAGCCTGAGTCAGTGATTGGAGTAGTGAGCTCTGACTGAAGTTTACACCGGAAGTGCACTTGTACTTGGCATCCGGTACGACATATCCCCCCCCCACCCACCCACCCATCTGCCTGCCACCCCACCTTAGGGATGGCTCTGTGTTAGCAAATAGTTTGGGCAATAATAAATAATGTATTTGAATAAATCAAACAAGATGGCACACTGAGCTGAGCTGAGCACACGTGTCCCATTTTGGCAGGTCGTAGAATTCTAATTCCCATGTTTGAATCCTGACCGAGTCAAAGCAGTGACGTAACAAATTATGCTTGACGCTACCTAGCCTGTGTCGACTGAAATATGATAGGGCAAGGAGCAGTGAAATGAGGAAGAATAAGTCTCCGCAATTGAAAGACCGTTAAATTAACAAATACTCTCCCTGCTCATCACCACCGTCTCCTCTCTCCCGCTTCCTCTCTCCTCCCCTCCCTCCCCTTACCCCTACTATCCACTCCCCCCCTTCCCCCATGTCTCCCCTATCTCCCCCCCCCCTTCCCCCATGTCTCCCCTATCTCCCCTTCCTCTCCGCTCCCTCCACTTCCTCCCGTCTCCCCTCCCCCTCCCTCTCCTCTCCCCTCCATCTCCCTCTCCTCTCTATTCCCTCTCCCTCTCATCTTCCCTCCCAGTGCCCTACCCCCTCCCTTCCCAATGCCCCCGCCCTCTCCCCTTTCTCTCGTGTCGCCTCCTTCCCCTCTCCTATCCCCCACTCCCATCCCCCCCTGTCCCCCTCCCTCTCCCCTCCCCTCCCCTCCTTGCCACTACCCCTCCCTCTCCACTATCCATCTCGCCTCCCTCTCCTCTCTCCTCCTCTCCCTCTCTCATCCTTCCTCCTCTTCCCTCCCCCACTTCCTCCCGTCTCCTCCCCTCCTTCCCCATCTCCCTCTCTCTCTCCCTCTCCCTCCCCTCCGCTGCCCCTACCCCTCCCTCCCCCTACCCCCCCACCCTCTCCCCTACCCCTCTCCCCTCTCCCTCTCCCTTCCCCATCTCCCCTCCCTTCTCTCCTCCTCCTCCACCTCTGCCCCCTCTATGTGAGTGGCTCAGCACGGTGCGTTTAATCGCCTTTGCGCAGATGCAGCTGATCCCGGCCCAATCACTGTGGGCGAGCATCTCACTGCGCATGTCAGTGCGCAGATCAGTGCGCAGGTCAGTGAGCAGGTCAGGTGTAGCTCACTGCGTTGATCACTGTGCAGGTCAGTGAGCAGGTCAATGTGTGGGTCAGTGTGCAGGCCAGTATGCATGTCAGTGTGTAGGTCAGTGTGCAGGTCAGTGTGTAGGTCACTGTGCAGGTCAGTGTGTAGGTCAGTGTGCAGGTCAGTGTGTAGGTCAGTGTGCAGGTCAGTGTGTAGGTCAGTGTGCAGGTACAGTGTGTAGGTCAGTGTGCAGGTCAGTGTGTAGGTCAGTGTGCAGGTACAGTGTGCAGGTCAGTGTGCAGGTACCTGTGTGCAGGTCAGTGTACAGGTCAGTGTGTAGGTCAGTGTGCAGGTCAGTACACATGTCAGTAAACAAGTCAGTGCACAGGTCAGTGCGCAGGTCAGTGTGCAGGTCAGTATGCAAATCAGTATGCAGGTCAGTGTCCCTTCATCACAGTTTGTTTGTTGTTGTCTAACGTCCTAGCAACATCTAAGGTAATATCAGGACGGTTTCATCACAGTAACACCTTCATCACGTGACCCTTCCACCGCAACCACAAACGCAGCTTCACACCGGACGCGCTGGCTGAGTCGGTAGAGCGAAGGTTTCCGTGCGGAAGGTGGGGAGTTCGATTCCCGGTTGAGTCAAATTTGTGACTTACACAATTTATACTTGTCGCTACCTTTCTTGGTGTTCGGCATTACTAGGATAGGGCAAGGACTGGTTAGCATAATGTGACTGAGTGGGCAATCAGATCTTTTTAGTGCTGCCCTACCGATTACGCCACGATGCCAGGTGTTGTAAACAGAACATGTGTACTGTTCACATATCCATATATTATCTGAAGATCCATATATTATCAGTGGAAACCTTTTCGGAATATGGATATTCTATTTTCCATTTCAGCCAGTGGTCCACAATTGGTTCATAAAAGGCTGTGGTATGCGCTGTCTTGTCTGTGGGAAAGTGCATAGAAAAGACCCCTTGCTGCTTATCAGAAAGAGTAGCAGGTTTCCTCCAAAGAAATATGTCAGAATGACCATATGTTCAATAGCCAATGATAAAAATCAATGCGCTCTAGAGGCAGCGTTAAATAAAACAAACTTTGCTTTGAGGGACCAGCGAAACTTGGGAAGCACCCATATTAGCTAACACATCCTGTGTAGCATTGCTGGTCTGACATTTAGATGGTGACGCGGTTCCCGACATAAGCCTGACCTTTGTAGCCGATTGTGTCAAAGCAACCAAGGCATTCCTCAAATCGATTTGCTTTTACCGTTTAGATGCTCAGTCGGGGATTAATGCTTTATGTAAAACCGGACTGGACGCGATGGCCGAATCAGTAGAGCGCAGGCCTCCCATGCAGAAGGTTCCCGGTGTGGCGTACTCAGCCATGTCCCATGCTCAGCCGTGTACCTATACTCAAACTCAAGGCATTGTCAATGGTCGTGAGTAATTTTCATACAGAAAATACAGAACAAGTGAAATATCTCTAAAACCACACCACCTATTAACAAATCGCTTGGTACAGATATAGAAAAGATCTTCACCAAAAAGATTATATTAAATTTATAAGGTTAGGGTTCTTGATTTCTATTAATTTTGATTACAACTAATGTTTTGCACTGTGCATACCGTCAAACTCAAGGCATTGTCAATGGTGGTGAGCAATCTTCATACAGAAATTCCAGGAAAAGTGAAATATCTCTAAAACCACACCACCTAGAAACAATTCGCTTGGTACACATATAGAAAACATCTTTACCAAAAACATTATATTAAATTTATAAGGTTAGTGAGTTACGACCATTGACAATGCCTTGAGTTTGAGTATAGGGGACACGGCTGAGCACGGGACACGGCTGAGTACGCCACACCGGTCCAGTCAAACCAATGACATACTTACTAAATTGATACTTGTCCCTTCCTAGCCCGGCGCTCAGCATTAATAGGATAGGGTAAGGACTGGTTTGTTCAGTTTAGCGATTATGTGACTGAGTGGGATATCGGGTCATGGTGCTGACAGCCTGATTTCCCAGTGGGGCAGCACTATAAAGTTGACAGAAGTGCGCACTGACACAAGTCGGTACCTATCCTGATATGATCTTCGTAGATGTTGTAGGGTGTAAAACTCCAACAACCAAGGTTATTTAAAGCTGCATAGTCCAATGAAAGCGTGCCTTTTTCCTAAACGAAAACACTTATCTAGGTTTGCTCTGATATACCCGTATTTAGATACTGGTGTACTCAATAAACATTTAGTTCCACATAGAAGAATGCTAATACCCCTGTCACACCACGATGTAACAGGCCAGCGAGTGGGGAATGTATAAATCACTTATTTATGTTGAGATACGTCAAAATTCTCGGCGTTTCAGGGCCAAGTTGGACGTCAGTGCAACGTAGTGGACGTAGGTGAAACGTCGATCCAATGTAGTGGTAATGCATGAGAACATTACAAAAATGCTCACGGAACGCTTGCAGAATGCCAATTCAATCGCCAGAAGTACACATTTCTATGTTACATAAGTCAAAACATGGTAGAGAAACGGCAAACGTACGTTAGATGTATGTTAGACATATGTTATGCATACATTTTCAATACATTGTCAATACGCGGACTGTACGTTTCTGCCGGCTTTACTTATGCCTGATGTAGTTCAACGTATGTATAATGTATGTGTAACGTATGTCTAGCCTACTCAATGTATGTCTAACGTATACATAGCATATGTTAACGTATAAGACGTTGTCTTACGTTGAGCTACGTTGAAAGTTTTGGGTATGTCAAAAACCTTGACGTGTGTCACCGTATCTCGACGTAACTTGACGTACCTCATCGTACCTCAACATAGGCTTAACGAACAAGTAACGTATCTCAACGTATCTCGATGTAATGGCCAAATTTCACCTATGTCGGCTTACGCTGCCACGTTACATCGTAGCATGACAGGGCCATTAGTCAATTCAATAGAAGCTGTTACTGCTAAACCAAATTATGCTTAGAATTCTGTGTGTGAATGCCCAAAATAATTTGACAACTTTTCTCTCCAAAAATATTCAACGTATCGCTTCACAATAAAAGTTACATTGATGCGCGAGAAGGAAGAAAGCAAGGCGGGGATGGAAGAAAGGCGTGTTTATTGCACGCCTCAGCGGAAAATGTTAAGTACATACAAATAATGAATATATGCACAGTGGTAAGTGTAGGTAGAAATAAGAAGATATA
>CM059195.1:88730453-88820861 GCA_030323885.1 Branchipolynoe longqiensis | reverse complement strand
TTACAGTAATTGTTTTAGACAAGAACAGCCCCAGAATCTATATTTTAGAATGGCGGTCCCAATGTAGACAGTGGCTTTGAACCGGCTATCTTGCTACTTATCTATACTAGTTTTACTCCCCCCTTACATAATATCAAATTTATATTTAAAAGGCTGTCTTTTATCCTCCTGTCACTGTCCAGACTGTGTCTGCTAATTCTCTTGCGCACCCATGCCCCCTTAAAATTAGTTTCAAAAATAGGGTAAGCAGGACAGAATAGCAACACAAGCAGGGAACCATGACAGGTCAGATCTTGCACAAGACAATCAGAACAACATGTCATTCAGTAGTGATTGATCCCACCAACCAAGTTTCGACTACTGTAGTTTTTTGCAGTACTTGCTTCAATCGATCATCGACCTTATATTTTAGTGCTTGATCGAATTTGGCAAATGTTGTCATCTAGTCCCATATCGAGTAGGTGACTAGAAATCCTATGATGGCAAGTCCCAGCGGTTCCGAGTGACTCTCACTCCATTCAACTACACCTCGGTCAATTCCGACTGGTTACTTCTGCAGAATGAGGTCATTACTTTGTCTTGAATTTTCTACAACGTCCCTGCTCATCCCCCTCCATTTTGTTCTGACACATGAGAAGTGCATACAATATGCGGGATAACACTACCCCTAGTAGACAGCTCGGAAACATTTTACATCCTACGCAAACTACACAACGGCCCTGCCCCTCCCCAATGTTTTATGGTTCAGACGCACCAGAGTGCATACACCTGCGCAATACACACTAACCCTTACCAAAAACAGCTTGGAAAAAGCCTGTCAACAACCACCCACGTTATACAGTGTCTCGATGGACTGGTAACGGGGAGGGAGGGGGCAGGGTTTTGGATTCACAGACCACCGCCTCCCTACCCACCGGTACCATCCCTTGCCTCTTCCTTGGGCGTCCGCATCTGGTACAACGAGCTTGGCATCTGTAATAACAATACATCGTACCACACAACACAATTATACCGGCGACTGCCAACAAACAATATCACAGTATACTGAAATGTTCAACACGGACGTAATCGTCCGGCACCTGCACTAGACCGCCCATCGACATCAGGGGAACCTGCAACTCTGGCAGGCGCTCGAGCTGCTCCTTCATCACTCGGTGGAGAGCAGGAGGCCATGAGACATTCAAGGCCGGTAGGTCCAGCCTTGATGGCATCCGTTGTATGTTCACGGTCTCATGTTTAACTGTCAGTGTTCGCAAAAGCCAACCTCTGCCCTCCACCATGCATGCCTCCGGCACCTGCAGCACTGTTGGGCCGGTGATCCTCTTGTTAACCTAAGGCTTTCCGGCACAACGAATTGTCACCTCGATATGAGGTTCATGGGGCGCAATGTTCACACCACCCATGCCCTCCACAGGTGCCACAACGGTGGCAGACACAGTCTTTTGGATCTTCGTGATCCGCAGCTTGCAGTCTTCGTCCCCGTTTCGTCCCCGTCATGAGCGCTGCTTCGCAGGTCTGGTAGGTCATCTCCATGGCAGGATAGCACACCATGGGCAGGCTGCCCATGCAAGCTTCAGGGTAGAAGCTCGCCTTCCTTCTCGTGCTTACCGCTACCACAGATTTCCCCACCACGGTCCTTGAATGTCCATCGTCTAGTAGCACCGGCAGATACGTCAAGTGGTATGCTGCATACGTCTCCTGACTCACCATCTGTAGTCCCAGGCGGAAGGCGATCGACGCGTCCGGACCCCACACCGGTTCTACCCTTGCCTGTTGGTAGTACCAATGCAGATCGAGACCGCGAAAGCCCGCATCCTTGGCCGCCTTCATCACGAGTGCCAGCTGAGCCGGCATCAGTAGCGCCTCCGTCAACATGCCGCGCTCCAGCTGCATCACCATCCGGTGGTGTAACGCTCACTTTGACACGTAGTCGTCCATCACACTCTCCAACTCCTCCACTGCCAGCCTCACTCGCTGCAGCAGCACCAAATCATTGGAGGTTCTCCTCAGCTTCGTCCTGTGCCAAGGCTATCATTGATTCAACTACCGAAACATGCTCCGCTAAGTGCAGCTGAATATTTTGTGTTCTATTCATAATGGAAAGCATGTGCTCTTGGTTATGCTTCAGGGCTTGCGTCTGTAGACTGTGGGTGGTAATAGCCTGCTGCACTTTGTTTAGTTGTGCCTGGCTTACCGTACCAAACAGCCATGATGCTGCCAGCCCTACTGCATTAACCAGTCCCCTCTTAGGCCATTTAGCAAACACCTGCAGAACTTCAGCAGGGTCTTGCTCTAACCTGGCCTGCAGGACACTGAGTTTCATTTCCCAATGATGAATATTAACATACCACTTGTTCATAATCAATTTGTCCACATGGTCCTGCACTTGTGAGACCCAATGCTCCACTGGTGGCCGGTTTGGGGGTGTGATCAGTACCACCACCTGCCACACAGCAGACACCGTCCTCACTTCTCCTTGGCCCCTAACTAGGACACCATCTTCCTTAAAGAGGTCGGTGCTGCTGCCCAGAGGCACGCAGCACCAGATGACGCCTATGTGCCAGTACAATGACCACATGGTAGAATTTGACTTGAATATAAACTTGTAGTTTCTGGGTGATATCCCTCGAGGAGATCGTGTCCCGCAGCACTATGTGAACAGTGAGGCCGGACAGATCCTGATATCAGTCCTAACTGCTATATTCGACGAACACTCACATGGTATCTTTTGAAAAATCAAAACTGCTGCAATCAAATGAACAACTCCTGAATGCAATCCAATTGCACTCTGCAGGTTCCCGAAGCGATAAAACACACAATTTCCGTCCTAAAAGCAAGCCTTAGCTCCCAGGACGAGCACTCTATGAATCTTCAAAACTATTGTCCAACGCTAATCAATCACGGACTGACGGCGTGTGCTTCTAAAACACCGGCCTAGTTCAAGTCCTGCGCTGTCTTCAGGCCTGTACCTTCCCGCACACTCGAGGTCCAGTCCGTAGCCTCCCAGTCAACCATATTTTTTTTTTTTTTTTTTTTTGGTTCAAGTATTTATTCATCGAATAATATCTTTTGTCAGCGCCAAAGCACTGGTCTTCCGGCCGTACAGTACAATTCCTTAATACATAAATGAAACTACTATCAGTCGTAATAGTGACTGTATGCAAATCCTGTTTGTTACTAAAAAGTATTATACATTTTATAAATGAAGTATCAGCTGTAGTAGTAACTGCGTACTAAAAGTATTATACATTTTATAAATGAAGTATCAGCTGTGTACAAGTCCAGTCCAATAAAAGTATCATGCATAAATGAAACTACTATCAGTTGTAATAGTGACTGCATGCAAATCCTGTTTGTTACTAGAAGTACTATACATTTTATAAATGAAGTATCAGCTGTAGTAGTAGCTGTGTACAAATTCAGTCCAACAAAGTATCATGCAAATTCAGTCAACAATATGTATTACATGGGTATAGAAAGAAATATATCAAAATATATTTACCTATTTTCAAATACATGCACAGTATATATGCAAATCAGTGGGTCCAATCACAATTAATATGCTGGTATCCAGCAATTACCTACACTGATTTGCCCATAAATGTAAGTCATCATATACTGAAGGATATGGTAGGATGGTGACAAGAACACTAGATGTCAATGTGTATGATGTTAGTTTTGCAATACTGTCATTTAATTAGTAATTGTTAGTTCTTTGTATTATATGATTTGATGAATGGAATGGGGGTTTGAGATTGTATTGGGGATAAAAAAGGTACTAGGTACGTACTGGGCCCGTATGCATGACACGGGGGTAGTGCTCTACCTCTCGGGGTAGTGGGGATTTCCGGGTAGCGGCGAAAAGTTGCTATGCATGTGACCGGGGTAAGGATACCCCGGGAGGGTAAAAGTCGGGTAAGCTACCCCCACCCAGTAGCAGGTATAAGGGCTGGGGTCGGGACTGACTCGGGCCAAATCTATTGAATGCGATCATATTTAACAGAATTACATACGCAATAAGTGAAATTTCAACAATTTAACCCTAAATTCGAACCGTTATTAAGACTACCACCGCATTGGCGGCGATATTAATAGTGTCAAATCGACGAATGTAAAGTAAACAAATCGCCGCCGCCGCCGCCTCGACGTCGCTTTCCATATACCCCTGTCACACTACGACGTTTCTCTCCAACGCGCGGCGACGTGTGTCCTTTTTTGGCGAAACGTCTCTGTCTGTGTGTCTGTCTGTGTGTCTGTCTGTGTCTCTGTCTGTGTCTCTGTCTCTGTATGTGTCTCTGTCTGTGTCTCTGTTTGTGTCTCTGTGTCTGTCTCTGTCTGTGTCTCTGTCTGTGTCTCTGTGTCTGTCTGTCTGTGTCTCTGTATGTGCCTCTGGCTGTGTCTCTGTCTGTGTGTCTCTGTCTGTGTCGCTGTCTGTGTCTCTGTGTCTATCTCTGTCTGTGTCTCTCTCTGTCTGTGTCTCTGTCTGTGTCTCTGTGTCTGTCTCTGTACGTGTCTCTGTCTGTGTCTCTGTCTGTGTCTCTGTGTCTGTCTCTGTCTGTGTGTCTCTCTCTGTCTGTGTCTCTGTGTATGTGTCTCTGTCTCTGTGTCTGTCTCTGTATGTGTCTATGTCGGTGTCTGTGTGTCTGTGTCTCTGAGTGTATGTGTCTGTGTCTCTGGCTGTGTCTGTCTGTGTCTCTGGCTGTGTCTCTGTCTGTGTCTGTGTATCTGTCTGTGTATGTGTCTATGTATGTGTGTCTGTGTGTGTCTCTGTCTGTGTGTCTGTGTGTGTGTCTCTGTGTGTGTCTCTGTGTATGTGTGCATGTCTCTGTGTATCTGTGTGTGTCTATGTGTCTCTGTGTGTGTCTGTGTCTGTGTGTCTGTGTGTCTCAGAGACAGAGAGAAACAGAGGCACAGACACAGACAGCCACAGACACAGACAGACGGAGACACAGCCAGAGACACAGACAGAGACACAGACAGAGACACAGACAGAGACACGGACAGAGACACAGACAGATACACATACAGAGACACATACAGAGACACATACAAAGACAGACACAGAGACACAGACAGAGACACAGACAGAGACACAGACAGAGACACATACAGAGACAGACACAGAGACACAGACACAGAGACACAGACAGAGACACAGACACATACAGAGACAGAGACACATACAGAGACACATACAGAGACAGACACAGACACAGACCCAGAGACACAGACACAGAGAGAGAGACACAGACAGAGACACATACAGAGACAGACACACAGAGACAGAGACAGAGACACGCTTTAATTTTATTTTCAATGCTGACGGGTCGCCGGTGAGAAACGTTGTAGTGTGACAGAGCCATAACTGGCGGCGGCGGCTGTTGCTTGCATTCGTCGATTCGAAAATATTAATATCGCCGCCGTTGCGGCGGCAGCATTAATATTGTTTCGAATTTAGGGTTAATTTCATTAAATATTACTTATTGCGTATGTAATTCTGTTAAATATGATAGCATTTAATATATTTGAGCCTAATATATGGCTACAAACGCAGAGGGATTTCCAAGTAAACAAATCGCCGCCGCTTTCCATACTGGCGGCAGCGGCGGCGGTTTGTTTACCGTACGTTCGTCGATTCGAAAATATAACTATTAATATCGCCGCTAATGCGGCGGTAGCCTTAATAACGCTTCGAATTTAGGGTTAAATTGATAAAATTTCAGTTATTGGGTATGTAATTCTGTTAAATATGATCGCATTTAATATATTTGAGCCTAATATATGGCTACAAACGCAGAGGGATTTCCCAAATCTATAAATAACTACAAGGGTAGCTACCCCCTCGCCGATTTGGCTTCACGCATACCCCGTGACCCATTTCCTACCCCCGGCGATAGCTACCCCGAACTCGGTCCTTATCCCCGGGGGCGATAACTCACTCGTCATGCATACGGGCCCTGGTCGTTGTAGCAGGGGTGGTTAGGGGCTTAGCTCACTGGGCCATGTAGTGAATTTGAGACCATTTGTATGTATGAGTGTACAGGGGTCAGGGCAAGTGTGGCCTTCGGGCCCGTATTCATGAGCGCGGGGTACGGTTAGCCGGAGGATAGGCTTAGCCGTTGGGTAGGTATCCCGTGGGTTAACGGAGGAGATTAATTGGGTCAATGGGTATTCACCAATGCACTAGCCGGTGCGGATAGCTACTCATTCGATTATTTATAGATTTGGGAATTCCCTCCAGTCGCTGCGGTGGCGGCGATTTGTTTACTTTATATTCGGCGATTCGAAAATATTAATATCGACGCCGTTACGGCGTCAGCATTAATATCGGTTCGCATTTAGGGTTAATTTGAATAAATTTCACTTATTGCGTATGTAATTCTGTTAAATATGACAGCATTGAATAGATTTGGGCGTAAGGAATTCACGCCGATTCGGCGGCGACGGCGGCGGCCATTTTTGCGCCGATTTGTGTACTTTACATTCGTCGATTCGAAAATATTAATATCGCCGCCGTTACGGCGTCAGTGTTAATTTTGCTTCGGATTTAGGGTTAATTTGAATACATTTCACTTATTGCATATTTAAATCTATCAAATATGATCGCATTGAATAGATTCAGAACCACACACACTCACTATCCCCTCGGGATAGTGGCTTACCCCTGGGTCGAAATTGGGGTAGCGTACCCTCCGGATAGAGCCCCAGGGTAGTGCTACCCCGAGCTCATGAATATGGATTTTCCGCCGTTAGCCGGGGGGGGTAACGTACCCCCCGGTTACAGCCCCAGGGTAGCGCTACCCCGAGCTCATGGAACTTGCAACTGTGTAGGGGTCTGACAGGCCTGTTGTACTTTTATTAAGTTTTTGAATTCAAGAAGACTTGTAGAGACCATGGCGTTGTGGCCTCACTGTGTGGGATGAGGTAGTATATGCCATGCGATTGTTAGGCCGACGGCGGCGTCTTTACGCGAGGCGGTGTGTGCTGTGGTTAAGATGTATCTAGGTGACTTAGATATTGAGTGAGAATGAGGTGAATATACTGACACATAGTGTGCATATCGCGCGGGCTCGCATATGACTATGTGTCTATAGAGAGATGATACGGATCATGCACGTAGCTACTAGGTATATGATCGTTGACTGACTATGACATATAGGTCGGACGGATGCTCGTGGACGTATTCGCTCTACTCATATCCAGCAGTGATGAGTTAGCAGTGCAGGACGATGCTAGCGAAGTGATCGTCCAATTAGGGCCTACATGGTAGCCTGAAACTCATTGTGCTTGAGCAGCACCTAATTATCTTAGTACAGACAGGTTTTTACCTCTGTAGACAGTTCTAAGTGCCCTGTTTTGAATCGTTTGTAATTTGGTTTCCTGCTGTTTCGTCAGTAGTCCATAGATCAAATCATTGTAGTCAATTATTGGTAGAATAGTGGCTTTATATAGCAAAAGAGCTGTGTTCTCACTCATATAGTATCTAATTTTCCTAAAAGTTGTCATTTTTACGGCTATCATTTGATTGAGTTTTGACAGTTGTCGATTACCATTAAGCATTGAATCGAGTGTGGTCCCTAAATATTTGTATGTGTCTACCTCATTCAGTGCTGTATCACCCAAATGTAGAGTGATAGGTTGTGCTCTTGATTTTTTTGCTTTGGTTGCAAAAATGATGTATTCAGATTTCTTTGCATTTATTGTCAGTTTATTTTCCTTACACCAGATGTTAACTTTAGCTAGCACATCCTCAGCTATCTCTGCTGCAGATTCAATGTTTTGTCCATGGACTGTGAGGGCAGTATCATCAGCAAAAAGTGTAAACATTGCCTCCGTTGTTACCAAGGGCAAGTCATTAATAAATATGAGGAAGAGTAGTGGCCCAAGTGTAGAACCCTGGGGTACTCCAGTTGTAATTGATCTCTCTGTTGATTTAGTGTCATTTATTTTTGTAACTTGCTGCCTATTTGATAGATAGTTGGCTATAAATGTACAAGATTTAGGACAGAGTCCTGCTCTTTCAATTTTCCAGAGTAAAATTTCATGGTCTATGGTGTCAAAAGCTTTCTTGAAATCAAGAAAGACGGTTATTGTCAGTTCTCCTCTATCCATGTTAATCAGCAGTTCATCCAACAGACTGGCTAATGCTATTGTGGTTGATTTATCTTTTCTGAAGCCATTTTGCTGTTTGGTAAGGTAGTTGGTGTCTTCTAGAAAGGTTTTTATTTGGTCATGGATTATTTGTTCAATGACCTTGCCAGGAAGGGGTAGTATTGATATTGGTTGCAGTTCATTACATGATTTAGGATTCCTTATCTTTGGTATTGGTGTGACAGTAGCTATTTTCCATTTATCCGGGAATAAACCTGTTTCAATGACAAGGTTGCATAGATGTGTAAATTTGTCTATTAGGATGATAATGGCTGTCTTAACAAAGGCAGAATTTATGTTCATCATACCAGATGATTTATATGATGAAAGTTTATCAACCTTGGCAAGTACTTCTTCTCTTGTTGTTTTTTCAAGATTGTATTTGTATCGATTTGCGACTGGCTGATATGTTTTTTGATCATTGGTGTTTTGTTTGAATTTTGTTGCAAGGTTTGCCCCAATGTCTACAAAATAATTGTTTATTACTTCGGCTAATTGACTATCAGGCACTTTCTCTCCTGTGCTGTCATCTATTATGTTGTTGATCTGTGGTTTGGATTCTGGTTGAATTTGACTTAGTTCATACCAGAATTTCTTAGGATTCTGGTTGTGCTTTATGGCTTGATCAATGTAGTACATAGATTTTGCTTTCCTCACCTCTGTCCTGGCTTTGCTTATCAAGCATTTTGCTATGAATTGGTTTCCTGGGTCTTTCGTCAAGTCAGCCTTTTCCTTAAAATAATCTCTGTCCTTTTGTAGTTCTATCAGTTCACTGGTGATGTACACAGCTGTGCTCTCTTTTATTGTTAGTTCAGTCATTGGACAAAGTCTATCTGCTGCCTGGTGGATTATATCTTCCAAAAGGTCCCAACATTTATTTGAATTTTGCTCTTCAATTATTGTGGTGTAGTTATAACTCTGTAAGATTGTTGTTAGTGCCTCAGTTGTAAAGTTTCTATATGTTCTGCCCCAGTATGTTGTGATTCTTTGGTTGTTTCTGGGTTTCTTTTTGATAATATAGACTGGCTTATGGTCACTGATGTTGTAGTTAAGGACTCCTGCTTGAGGGCAATACTTGATGTTAGTAAAGGCTAAATCACTTATGGTTGTGGTATTTCGAGTTGATCTGGTTGGTTTGTCTATCAGTTGTTGGAGCTCATGTTCTGAAGCAAATTGATTTATGGTTATGGCTGGTAGCTTTCTCTTAGCACTATAATCTGCATTGAAGTCACCTATTAGGAGGATTTCATATTTGTCTATATCCTGTATTTCACTAATCACATTGGTCAAGAGCTCAAAGGCCTGCTTAACACTTCCATCTGGTGGTCTGTACACATTCCCAATCAGGATCTTCTTTGTATAAGGCCTTGTGACGACCACCCACTGCAGTTCTAGCAGAGCATTTGAAATATTTGTATCCGCATATTTATTAGGGTCTACTTGTAATGAGCTTCTATAGTAAATTCCTAGTCCACCTCCAGCCTTTGTTTGCCCATTTAGGTGTTTTGCTTCACGATCAGATCTGAGGAAAGTGTAGCTTGCTATCGATGTCAGTTTATTTTCGGTATGGCTATTGAGCCATGTTTCTGAAACTGTGAAAATGTTGATTCCTGACTCTGGCAGATCAATTCTTAATTGTTCTATTTTATGTGTGAGGCTACGTACATTGAGATGTGCTGTTTTGAAACCTGGCAGACCCTTCAGTTCGTTCAGAGGAAGTCTGTCCAGCTATGTGTCCCTTGCCTATAACCACTGTACACTGTCTCTTGGCACCCAGGTCCCTCCTGTGTTGTCATTCTTTTAAATTTAGTAAATAAAGCAAAACAAAGCAAACTAATCCCCAAAACAGTTTTTCTGTGAAGATGAATGAAGATGAACAGCATATTTAAGCTGATATGTGTTGATCTGGCTTTGGAACCAGTAGTTGACATTCTCATAATTTTAGTAGTGATGGCTGGAGTGTTCAGTTTTAATATTATCATTTGTCTCTTGTAAGTTGCAGGTAATGGTTAGCAAGTGGTTTGCAAGTATTAGTGGGGTACCAACCGTAGCCATACAAACCAATGTAAGGGCATTGCCTTGGTTGTGTATGTGTCGGCTAGTTGAGGTTAGTACTTTGATTTCCATGAGGTGCCAGGGGGGGGGGGTAAGAGAGCCCCTGTGCGCATCCAGAGATAGTTACTGGTTACAAGTTAGATAATGGGTTGCGATTTCAGACCAGCGGCTTAGACCATTTGTACTAAATTAGTGCAAGTTGTGTCAGCCAGTGCAAATATGAACACTGGCTTGAGTGCACTGAAGAACACATGACTGCCACGTGACATTTGCCTATATAGATGATCCAGATGAAAACACGTGGCACACATGCAAGTCCAGGGCCCCGATGAAACCATGTGTGACAAATTCAACTCCAGTAGATAATGGTTACAGACATGAAACCATGTGTGACAAATTCAACTCCAGTAGATAATGGTTACAGACATTGACTACTTTACCACCACAATATTCTTCAAAACTAATCTCTATCGGCTGGTATCAGTTCGGGCACGCACCGTCTCCAGGCTCGTGCTCAATGAGTGTTCACAATGTATTATTCAAACTAATCACTGTCGACGCCGACCGATGGTGGGTGCTTGCGTCAGACCAGTCTCCGCCGGCCTTTACTTCAGGAGGTGTCGGCTCCTATCGGCACAGTCACTACATGGCATTAACTCAGGCCCTGAACTATGTGTGATTGGGCACGCTTCAGCGCCCCTTACGGTCCACCGCTTCGTGCATGTTCACACAAAAAGTAAAAGTATTATTCAACTACCTCTGCATGGGCAGGGACTCACTCACTGTTCGTGCACTCCCTATCCGCTAGGCTGCTGGCTCCTTATTGGGGTTTTTCGTCCCAGCCACTCCTCAGGTGCTGAGAACCACACAAAAACAAACACACAATTCTCTGCAACTTTTCCGTGTCGTACCTCACTCCGTCTGTCGGTTCGTTGGTTTATTGTGGTTTCACGTCCTAGCAACCCCTGCGGTGCTGGAACTACACAACAATAAACACACAATTTCCTGCAACTTTTCCGTGTCGGGAGGGAAAATCACACACTGCCGTCCTACTAATAGTGTGATGGTCTTTGTCCTTGTACCAACACCTAAGGCACTGGACACCCTCACTTGATATATTTATATATCCAAACAATTTTCACTCCCTCACAACTTCACAGAAATGTTCGTAAACTGCTGAGCTGTGTATGGCAATCTTCTCCGGACGTTATCACGTACCTGTGTGTATAACGACACCCTGCAAAACACACACACAAATCTCCAGGTTCCAACTTTCAATGTTTTTGCTCTCAACAACAAATTATCACCTCCTACATACAGTCTACTGCCTCCTCCTGGAACCTCTACAGAACACCTCTACACAGGCAATGCAGGCACGTTTGGCTAACTGCTGTTCCTGTGGATCCGGAATGGCTTCCAGCAGTCGAGTCTTTTCTCGGGTGTGAGAACGCAACACTCGGGTGTTGTAGCTCTCAGGGCTTGCTGGAGGTGGTGGGGGGCGTTCCACCGCACCAGTGACCGTCCGTTGATATCCCAACTCACGCGTCACATCAGGTGAGGTATTCAGCCGGGTCGTGTGAGGGGAAGTGTTCCGCCAGTTTGCGTCAGGGGAAGTGTTCAGCCGGGTCGTGTGCGGCGAAGTGTTCCGCCGGGTCAGGTCAGGCGAAGTGTTCAGCCGGGTCGTGTGCGGCGAAGTGTTCCGCCGGGTCGTGTGAGTGGCGGGTGGGTTGTGGCTGCTCGCCTCGGTTGCATCCCGCCTGGTTACCATAGGTTCGGGCCCGTCCTGCCTCGCCACCTGCCTGGGTCGCTGGGGGACAAAAACAGGGCGAGACAAACAAATACCGCTAGGTGCATTCGTCACTCCTTGATTGCATTCCACATTTACACCTCTAATCCCTTTCGCACCTTTGTCATTTGCACTATTGTTCCCATTGTGTCCCAGTTGTTCTGTGTTCTCTGGCCTCCCATGCTCCCCTTGTAGCTGTGACTTCTTCCTGCGTGTCACCATTGTATGTGTGCTTAACCACCCAGCCTTTGTGCCCTCACCACTATAGCTCAGTAAACATGGTACTTTCCCTTGGAATTTGTCTGATGGCAATTTCCAAGTTGGCTCCCCTTCAAATTCTTCACCACTGGTGTTGTGGGTTTGGTTTACAGCCTGTTTCTGTTGTAACCGCTGTTTCTTTCTTTGCCCACGGGTTAATCTGGAATTGATTAAATCCCATTTTCTTTCCCTATCAGCCAATTTCACCTGATCTCCGTTTACCACTCTTTTTTTATTTTCTGGGCCCCCCACAGTACCAACCCTGTTAATTTCTCTGGCTGTATTATTTGGATGTCTGCCCAACTGTAAATAAGCTGGTGAAATATAGTAGACTACCCCTGCCATAATAGCACATGTATCTTCTCTACCCAACCACATGTGCTCCTCACCATTCAGGATAATGCTCCTATCTGTGTAGGACAGCACGGCATCACACTGCTGCATGACATCTGTCCCTATCAGGATATCATGCTCCAATTCTCCTACTACACAAAACTCACACTCAGCTCCCCCCAAGGTGACCTTCCCCACTCCCCTTGTAGGAATCAAATGTCCTGAAAGTGATCGAAGCTTCAGCCCCTGCCTGAGCTTACCTCTGGCATATCCTCTCAATTTGAGAGCATTGTATACCTGACTTTTTATCATACTTTTTCTGGCACCAGTATCGATTAGACCTGAATATGAAATTCTGCCAAATTTCATCTGGATACATGGTCTTCGATCTGCTGCCTTGCCTAGTTTTTTAACTGCACAGGACCTGATCTCCCTAGTACGATCGACTATACCTGCTTGCAATTTTGCCTCCTGGGTAGCCACATAATCACGGTGATAGTCATGTGCACAATGACTACACCTGACCGTATCTCTCCCTGGGCCCTGGTGAGACTGTTGAGGGGCGCGCCCCATTACTTGACGTGGCGCCCTCCTTCTCTCACCTCTATTTACCTGGTTATTTGTGGGCAGTGTTGGTGCAGTCTGCACTACCACTGTTGATGGTGGTACTGGTACCATTGCCAACTGTGCCTGTACTGGTCGCTCAGTGCGTTCTACCAGCATTTCCCGGAGGCTTTTGATCTCCCCCTGGAGCGTTTTAAATGCAGCACTATCTGCACCAGCCCCACCTGGCTCCACCCTTGAGTGCCCTTCTACAGCCCCTATCTCCATGGGTTCCTCCAGCCTATGAGCCCCAGTCAGCCTGCCCCCTGGCCCTGCCAGGCCTTCCTCATTCTCCCTGGTTACAGACATGGCCGCCTCTAGGCTAACTGCCCTGGCAAGGTGTACATTCAGCCTGACCACTGGTTCAATCAAAGAGTCCTCAAACTTCTTAATTACCATGCCATGTACTGCGCCCAGCTTTCTTAGTCCTTTCTCTGGCCAAGCCCTCTGTACCGCCATACTGTATCACATACAGTACGCCAACATCAGCTCCCCTTTCTCTTGCTTTAGTGTGAACACGATATCAATTAGGGCAGTGGCTTCCCTGGCTGTTAAGAACAGTCCTACCAGGCATTCCCGGACCTCCTCCCATGAGCTGTTAGCATCATGTTCATATACTGAATATATGACTTCATGGAGGTTGCCGCTAGAGTGACTGAGTGCAAATTTTACAACATCCACCCCTCTGGCCCCAGACACTCTACCTGCCCGTCCAACCTGCTCTACCCAGGTCCTCAACACTCCCAGGTCTGACCCATCCACAGTGGCTATCTGTCTTCCCTGGTCCTTAAGATCCCTTACAGCCCTCTCTTCTTCCTTAATTTGATCTCTCCTTAGAGTCAGGCGCTCATCCCCCCTCATTTTATCCTGCATGAGTTGCGCCTGCTCTCGGTTGGATCTGGTCCCGAGCTCCCTTGTATCCCGGAGCACCTTAGTCTGGGCTTCCAACTGTCCAGCTGCATATTTGGTTAAATATAATAATTTATCGCCATCTGCTGGTATCTGTCCTGCTGCTACCCCAGTTGTGAACCAGTCAGCAAACCCTCTATTCAATTCTGCCTCTGCCATTGTGATGTCTGTACTGACACCTGGCACAATGCCCCTCCTTCTGCTTAAGGCAATGGCCCGGGAAGCTCTAGACCTATCCAGTTTATCACTTCTACTTACTTAAGTTACTTTAAGCTAAAGTAAGGTAGATTATGATAAACCTCATACGGTCACTTCTCAAAAAGCTGCCACAAACGTGTTTTAATACAACACCTTATTGGATGATATAAATTGGATATTTTAATTAGCATCCATATAAGCATCTAAACCTAATTTGGTGCAGATATGACTATATTCCTCAAACAGTCACAGAATGCTCAATTTTTAGAGTTAACTTGCCCTAGATTCAGTCACTAATGTACCAAAATGTCTTGAATAGGGTCAGCTTTCTCCATGCAACTCAACATGTGTATGCATATATTCAATGAACTCCCATCTATCTGGCGATATATATCCAAACACCACATATATCGGCGTACCGACGTACCATTCCCTTCTATCTGTCGATATATTTCAACAACAATTATATATATCGACGTATATCAATGTCCAACTCCCTTAACGGTCGATATATATATATTTTTTAAATATACATCGACATCAATGTCCAACTCCCTTAACTTCAACTACCAATATATATTAAAACAATATATATATATATATCAACGTATCGGCGTACAACTTCCTTCTATCTAAGTCACTGGCCCTGGAAGCTCGGGAGCCGGCCCTGGAAAATCTGAACCTATCCGTTTTATGACTTTTTATTCACTTAAAGTTACTAAAATAATTGAAATTGAATGACTTTAAGCTACAGTAAGATATCAATATATATTCAACAATACAATATATATCGATGTACCGACGTACCGTTCCCACCTAACTATCAATATATATTGACGTACCGACATACCACTCTCTCTATCTGTTGATATATTTCAAAATAAACATATATCGACCATAGCGATATAATTCTTTCTATTTATCGATATATATATATATAAAAAACACCATATATATTGACTCATCGGTTTCCAACCCTCTCTATCTATCGATATATTTCAAAATAATATATATTGACGTATATCAATGTTCAACTCCCACCTAACTCAATATATATCAAAACAATATATATATCTCAAAATAAACACATATATCGACGGACAAATGTACAACTCTCCTACCTGATATATATATTTCCTATATAAACACATATATCGACGTCCCGCTGTACAACTCCCTTCTATCTGATACATATATTTCCAAACCAATATATATATCGATGTACCGACGCACAACTTTCCTATCTGTCGATATAGTTTAAACCAACTACATATCGACCATATCAATGTCTAACTCCTTTAACTGTCGATATATTAAAAAAAATATATATATATATAAATCGACCATACCAACACACTTCCCTCTACACACAATCTTCACATATGTCGATGTACCACTGTACTACTCTCTTTCATCACTACAGTCTTTTATCTATACTCCCCATCACACACAGTTTTCCATGTCGGCATCCACCCAATTGTTGGTTTGGTCGTAATGCTCGCATTGCGTTTGATGCGAGGAAAGGAGGAGACCCTCCCCCCGCCTCTCCTGCCTGTCGCGCAGCTTTCTCACCGCCCCTGTCATCCGCCCCTCAGCTTTCTCCCGCACCTCCGCCTTGCCGGCCCTCTGGCACCTTCCGCCCTGCCCCGCCGCTTCCTCACCTCCCCCGCCCTCGCCCTCCAGCTCCCTCCCTTATAAGGCCGCCCGCCGGCTTCCCTCAGTCACTCGCCCTCCAGCCGTCCTCCCTGCAGCACCAATTTCTTCTCCACCCACCCACCCAACTCTCTTCCTACTCTTGGTGGAGGGCTCCTCGGCGCCCCTCCCCTGGGCCTATATGCAGGAGTCGGTGGTAGCGGGTTTTTGTGGTACAGCCTACTACCGGGTAGCTATCGCCGACGTCGGGAACTGTGTCAAGTGCTAAGCAGGAGCGCATAACACTTTGATTATAGCTACACGTGAAGTTATTTATAGATTTGGGAAATCCCTCTGCATCTGTACCCTTCTCTGTCTGTGTCTGTGTGTGTGTGACTCTGTGTCTCTGTGTGTGTCTCTATGTGTGTGTCTGTGTCTCTGTGTCTCTGACAAAGAGACACACACAGACACATATACACACACAGACACACACAGAGACACACACAGACACAGAACACACACAGAACACACACAGAGACACAACACAGAGACACACACACACAGACAACACACACAGAGACACACACACACAGAGACACACACACACAGAGACACACAGAGACACACACACAGACACACACACATACACACACAGAGACACACACAGAGACACAACACAGAGACACAACACAGAGACACACACACACAGACACACACACAGACACAGAGACACACACACAGACACACACAGAGACACACACACAAAGACACAGATACACACACAGAGACACACACATAGAGACACACACACAGACACACACAGAGACAGACACAGAGACACACACACAGACACACACACAGAGACACACACAAAGACACAGATACACACACCAGACACACACACAGAGACACACACAGAGAAACACACACACACACACACAGACACACACACACAGAGACACACACACACAGACACGCTCCAGATTTGGGCCTAATAAACTGTGTGCCGAAACCGGAGCACACACACGGCTCGCCCTGCGTCACCCATCCTCCCCCTCCTCCCCTCCCCCTCCTCTCCCTCCCCCCCTCCTCTCCCTGCCCCCTCCTTACCCACCTAATAAACTCGCTATACCTCCTATCTATCAGAGGTAAGGTACCACCGGTTAAGCCTTTGGTGTTAGGCCTATCACCGACTCGCGCATCCAACTTTTCGCCGCTACCCAGGAAATTCCCGGCTACCACCGTTTCGGCTCACTACCACCGAATACCTCCGACTCCTGCATATAGGCCCTGAACTCTAAGGTCCCATGAGCTCCTGCTACCCTAGTTAAGTTATACCTTATCGCTCCTTCTGAGCTCCTCTTTTTACTTTCCGTTGTTCTAGCTTGTTTATACGTTGCTCCTTCTGAAACTCCCTCTCTGTACTCTCCTGTTTGTATAAACTTCTATGTCCTGAGGCGTCCCAATAAACGCCTTTGTCTCCACCCCCGCCTTGCCTTCTTCCTTTTCGGGCATCAATTGCCGGATGCAGTTACAAAGGCTGGGTCGCGTAACCATTCACACCCACCCACACACAGACAAAGACCGACCCTGCCGGCTGTTAGATCTCTCAGATGGTGGTGATGTAACTGATACCACTTATCCCAGTACCCAAAAGGACCGACTCCTGCTGGTTATCTAGATCCTTCAGATGGTAGTGACGCAACTGCGGCGCGTCACCCCTTTGTGGATTCCCGACTTTCCCGCTCAAACCGTTAATTTCCCGCCAAATACGTTATTTGGACGCCACACATTATTTTACCAATAATTACGTTAAGTTACCATTACATCTTTAATTTAACAATAACATACCTCCTACTACGTTATTTTAACACTAAATACGTTATTTCAGCATTAAATACGTTCTTTTAGCATTAAATACGTAAATTTAACGCGAAACACGTTATTTTAACGCGAACTACGTTATTTTAACGCGAATCGGACAAGAACTGACTGAGTATCGAATTTAATAATATATCAATTTCGCTCAGCCTCGTGCATTGTGGCTATGGCGGTTTCAACTTACAAAACGCATACACACACGGTCTTCCCGAATTTCAAACTATATATCAATTTATATTATTCTTTAACACAGAACTGGCGGCGTCGCGTACCACACAAAGGCCTTCCCGAATTTCAAGCTATATATAAATTTATATTATTCTTTAACATAGAACTGGCGGCGTCGTGCACAACACAACGGCCTTCCCCAATTTCAAACTATATATACATTTATATTATTCTTTACCCCGAGCTGGCGGCGTCGCGCACCACACAACGGTCAACCGACTTCCATATATATATAAATATATAAAATCGCTCCTACTGGACATAGAATGCCTCTACTCAACACAGAACGCACCAACCCGACACAGAACAGACTAGCCCGACACAGAACGCACTAGCAACCTAAGCTTTCTTATTTTTCTTCTCCCTTAATTTCTCACCCACTATATATACAGAGTATATATATCAACGTTCATACATTCACTAACCTTTTTCATTGAATGTATTGTGTGAGTGCAGGCAGTGTGTATGCTGTGTGGTTGTGTTTCCTTCCACTGTACCTTTGTTCACATACATATGTACAAAATATATATATCAAATTTCACACTCACCTATATATCAACACATATATATAGCCACACATTCCCCTTCACACACATCTCGACACACATGCATCAACACACATATATCAAATTTCTCACACACCACAGAGCTTTCAACTTCGTGGTAACAGCACAAAACTGGACCCTACCTGACCATCGATGACGTGCGGGTGCGTCGTCATCACGGGTGTTCTCGTCGTCATCATGGGTGTTCTCATCGTCATCACGAGTTCTTCTGTCATTTCTGAGAATCGTCTCAGAGTATTGTCATGGTCGCCACTATAATATTTACTGAATGCCCGGCCACGTTTGGGACACCATATAATACTACAAAAACTCTCCCCTTCATATCACTCATCTATCAACTCATTAACCAATGCTAAGGAAGAATGAAGACAAGTCACACAGATAAACAGTGGAGAAGTTGTGCTTTAATAACACCAACTCCTGTCCACCTACCAGTGACCTATCACCCACTCCCCTTGCCCTCTAGCCACACAAAATCTCATTACTACTTTAGCCTGTATAGAAGCAGTGCCTACAGCCCATGGGACAGGAGTCCTATGGCTGTGTACACACTCAATTGGAATAGATGAATTTTGATAGCATCAGACAGAGTGTCTGGGGTTCCTGCTCAAGAGTAGGTGTGTCTCACTCAAGAGCCAGGAGTAGAGTGATCTCTCTTCAGTGTGTCTGAAGCAGAGTCCAGAATAATGATCTCAGGTTTGAGGCTAGTGTGGTCAGAGGGCCAATGGGATGCAGGTGACTGGGCAGTCCACAGCCAGCCAATCAGGCACCTCCACAGTCAGGGTGGGTGGCACCCTCCCCCAGTAGGGGTGGCTGTCACTCAACCCAGCTGCAGGTGGTGCCCTGTGTGTATATGCAAATTAGGCTGGTGGACCTGCCCAGTGGTCCAGGAAGGGGGGGCAGGTAGCTATACAGTTACAATAGATCTCTGTTAAAATGGTCTTTTCTCCAATTGCACTCTTTATGAATGCATCGAGAAGTATTTCAACACTCATGTACTGTCTCTTATTTAGGAACATTTCTTCATTAATCTTAGGCATCACATATGAACATATATCTCACACAGCTTATATCATGTCATACTGGGAGTGGGATATTATTACTTTTAGTTTATATAACATCGTCCCCACTCCGTCGCCCAAGAATAATAATGCTGTCTGCCAATATACAATTCTAAACCGAAAATCCGTATATTTTTACACAGTGTCCAGCTTAAATTTAACAGGAATGTTTTGCAATTTGTATTCCACGTACCACAAACTGCTGCTGCTCGTCGCTTCAGCCATAATTTCACCTATGAAAAGGTTGTCCTCGTCCTCTACGGCAGCATTATCCGTCATGCCCTCCTTTATGTCCAGTTTGTCCACTTGTGCACGATTCGCTCGACGAGATCGGCACACTTTTTGAAAGTGTCCATATCTGTTGCATTGCAGACACTGCTTGTCCGCCGCAGGGCATGCGTCACTGCCGTGTCGATACCTGCATCGGGTGCAGTTCGCACGAGGCGCAGAGGCTCACATGCCTTGGTCTTGCCATCTTCGCACGCGAGATGTCGTCGTATTCTGCCTTGGACGTGACGCGTAGTCAACCTGTCGTCTGGTTACCGCGTCCACTTGCTCATCCGTACCGTTATTTTCTCCGGAGTGCAATTGCTTATGCGTATTTTCACTTAACCCACATAGCTCAAAGCAACAGTCTAGTGCCAGGTTAGGAGTTTGCAGCAATTTGTCACATAATTTTGGGTCCTTCACACCACACACCAACCTGTCACATAGCAACGCATCTTCCATTGTCGCGTAATCACAGTACGACACTCTGTGTTTCAATTCGCGAATGTATGTATCCATGGATTCTGATGTCTGGTTAAACGAGTTGAACTCATAACGTACCACAGTTATGTTGGTTTTACCGACACAATAATCCTCAAACAGTTTTACGAGAGGGTCAATCTTGTCTTTCTGTGCCTCAGGGATCTTGAACGTAAGATGAAGCTTTTCCACCTCCTGCCCGGCTACGTGTAGAAAGACGCAGCATTGAATCCTCTCAGTTTTGGTTGCAGCACCCGAAGCGACACTGTATATGTCATAAGCGTGATGCCAAGCCCGCCAGTTCATGGCCAAATTGCCTTCTAGGCTCAACGGCAACGGTGGTTTCAAACCGGATAATGCCATAATCAAATCTGGGGCATGGATAGTCCAGACTCACTATCTGACACCATGTAGTATATGGATGACACGCGAACACTTCGACGTCCAGTATGTGAGTGCTTTATTTACTTCCAACCAATGACGTCACCCATCTGGTCACAAGCTATACGCACTGTGTGTTTACCTTACAGTTGTGGGGTGGTGGTTGTTTTGGTAGGTTGGTTTGTCGTTTGGTGGTGGTTGTTGTTGTTGTTTGTTGTGTGTTGGTGGTGGTTGGTGGTGATTGTTGTTTGGTTGTTGTTGTTGGTTTGTTGTGGATTGGTTGGTCTGTTGATTGGTGGTGGTTGGTTGGTTGTTGGTTGTTAGTTGGCTTTGGATTGGTTGTTGTATTGGTTGTTGTATTGGTTGTTGGTGGATTGATTGTTGTTGTTGGTTGGTTCTTGGTTGGTTGTCAGTTGTGGATTGGTTGTTGGTTCTTGATTGGATGTATGTTGGTTGCTGGTTGGATGTCTGTGGCTGGGTTGGTTGTTGGTTGTGGGTGTGGTTTGTCGTTTGGTGGTTGTTGTTTGTTGGTTGTTGTTGGTTGTTGGTTTGCTGTGGATTGGTTTGGTGGTAGTTGTTTGGTTGGTTGTGGTTTGTTGTTTGGTGGTTGTTGTTGTTTGTTGGTGTTTGGTTGTTGTTGGTTGTTGGTTGGATGTATGTTGGTTGGATGTCTGTGGATGTGTTGGTTGTTGGTTGTCAGTTGTGGTTTGTCATTTGGTGGTTGTTGTTTGTTGTTGTTGTTTGGTGGTTGTTGTTGGTTGTTGGTTGGTTGTGGATTGGTTTGGGGTAGTTGTTCGGGTGGTTGTTGGTTGTTAGTTGGCTGTGATTTGGTTGTTGTATTGGTTGTTGTATTGTTTGTTGTATTGGTGGTTGGTGGATTGCTGGATTGGTTGTTGTTGTTGGTTGGTTGTTGGTTGCTGGCTGGTTGTGGATTGGTTGTTGGTTGGTTGTTGTTTGTTGGTTGGTTGATGGTTGGATGTGGTTGTGGTTGATGGTTGATTGGTTGTTGTTGGTTGGTTGTGGATTGGTTGTTGGTTGGATGTGGATCGGTTGTTGATTTGTTGTTGGTTGGCTGTTTGGTGCTTGTTGTTGGTTGACTGGTTGTTGTTGGTTGGTTGGGTGGTTGTAGCTTGGTTGTATTGGATGGTTTGGTTGGTTTGTGGTTTGGTGGTTGTTGGTTGGTTGGTTGGTTTGTTGGTTGTTTTGTTGGTGGTTGTTGGTTGTGGATTGGTTGTTGGTTGTCAGTTGGTTTTTTGTTTGTTTGCTGGTTGTTAGTTTGCTGGTTGGTTTGTTGGTTGTTGGTTAGTTGGTTGTGGATTGCTGGTTGTATTGGCTCATTGTTGGGTGGTTGTTGTTGCTCCACTAATAGGAGCCAAATGCAAGCTCACGAAACCTCATGAAAAAAGCCCACGGGAATATGCTGCCACAAATTTCATCCGAGCTATAACCCATGGGCAGCATAAACAACCCCAAAATATAAACTTCTGTAAAATAAAAACTAAAGATAGGCTATGTGATTGTGAACGCGTGCTAAATCAAAAGAATAATCACTTGTTCATTCACATGACTGTAAGTTAATATATAAGATATGCAGTGCTATAGTGCTAAGCAGGACTACGGCGCTACACTGGCATCTCCTAGTGGGGTAAGCAGGAGTTAAGTTACCAAAAGGGGAGGCGATGGCTGGCGCCACCTAGACTATATTGGCAGATGTAAACAAAGACAGCGGGTGGCAAAACTGTTCGGAGAATAAAGCAAGACCGGATTGGTGTGGCACCCCCGATTCGTTCTGACTTGTTTTTATATTTTATTTGAATTGAACCGAAGAGGACGATCCTACTTCGACAGATAAGGAAAGATGATAGTAATTATGTGAGGCTTTTTTTTGTTGTTAAGATTAGGGCGGCCATAAGTGGCCCGAAACGGCAGAGGACACAACACAAAATGAACTGCACAAAAGTGGGCGATGAGCAGTTCTATTCTCATTTCTATTATTGTCCAAACATATTTGAATCGTATGGCAGGCTGGAAAATAATCAGATGAAGACAAACTCAATATTTTACTTTGCAGTTTATTGTCGTTAACATAGGGGCTGGGCAGCTGCGGGGGTGGATCAGGTCACCCCTGTTTACCGAAAACATTGATGGCGATATTTAAAAAAGAAGTCTGTGGATTCCAATATCTGGAATTTCGACTCAAAATCAATATCTAAAAACATTTAAATCGCATGGTAGGTAGAACAATACGTAGGTGAGCGCAAACACGCTACTAAAACTTGAGGAAGTTGTTGTTGATGTGCTATGGGGCCAGGCTGAGCCCAACTGGTTGGACTTCTGCACGTAAGAACAGTAGGTAGTAGCAACCACTCAGCTGAGGAATGCGCAGTTCTATTTGTAGTATGGCTGAGTCGTTGCTGATAGTATGCGTTACAGGTGCACCGGAAGTGGAATCCCTGGTTCCAGTATCAAATGGCTACTTATATCAGCACAGAGTTGGTAAAATGGGAAAGAATGCTAAAAGACAAGATGGTGACCATATAATGCTGTTGATTTCAATTTTAAAGTCCATTAAACTACATGTTTTATTATATTTTTCAAATCAAAAGTAGTGGGTAAATATTAAGATATATATGAAGAATATATATTGGTTCTTAAATTAAGAATGTATCTGCTCATTTCATTTACCCAGAATGTAGATATTTTCCACCAGTTTTTCTTTTATCTACTAATAATGAGGCATTTGCGTGACAGGAATTTTCTTTAATAAATAGACGGGGTGTTTGTTCCCAACCAAAACAATTGTTTGCTGCAATCATATTGCTATTGTGTGTTGTCTTATTTTTTCAGGTAAAATTATGCTTTCTGTTGGTGTACATTAGTTGATTAAGCAGAAGAAATTTCAATCATGGATGATTCGTCTTCCTCATTCCACTGCTCCTTGCCCTATCCTAATAATACTGAGCACCTGGGTAGGAAGTGACAAGTATCCATTTTTAAGTCATTAGTTTGATTCTGTAATTATACCAGAAACTAAGTATATTCTTTTAGATGGAGCTTCATGCAAAATTTCAACTGTTTATCTTTCTTTCACGCAAATGACAAGTCAAAGTGATGAGATTTCTGTTTTCCATTTGACAGCTACAGCAGCACGTGAAGAATGGCGGCTCACCATAAACAAAGGCTTCAGCGGAATAATCGAAGGTAACATTCCCTATGACTCTGTGAGCATTCGTTATAATCAAAGGTAACATTCCCTATGACTCTGTGAGCATTCATTATAATCAAAGCTAATATTCCATATGACTCTGTGAGCATTCATTATAATCAAAGGTAACATTCCCTATGACTCTATGAGCATTCATTATAATCAAAGGTAACATTCCCTATGACTCTGTGAGCATTCATTATAATCAAAGGTAACATTCCCTATGACTCTGAGCATTCATTATAATCAAAGGTAACATTCCCTATGACTTTGTGAGCATTCATTATAATCCAAGGTAACATTCCCTATGACTCTGTGAGCATTCGTTATAATCAAAGGTAACATTCCCTCTGACTCTGTGAGCATTCATTATAATCAAAGGTAACATTCCCTATGACTCTGTGAGCATTCATTATAATCAAAGGTAACATTCCCTATGACTCTGTGAGCATTCGTTATAATCAAAGGTAACATTCCCTATGACTCTGTGAGCATTCATTATAATCAAAGGAAATCTGCAGAATCCGATAAAAGTATAAATTTTTTCGAAAGCAAAACACTTATCTAGACTTGAACATACATATCAAACTTAATGCATTATTACTATAACAACCCACCCCACCAACAGAATGCATATTGCTGTCAAATACCTAACAACCCTAAAACAACAAACTGCAAATAACAAACTCACATAACTAACCACAATATGGTGACACTAAAATATTCCTAGCAAACTGACATTTATATACCGCTTGCCTAACTCCCACTGACCAGACACTACCCGTCCTGATATGACCTTAGATGTTGCTAGGACGTAAAACAACAACAAACAAACAAACCAGACACTACATTAAAACTTACTACATTATGAAATGAATACAGAAGATAACTTCTGCTTGCATTCTAAATACCCCATAAATACTCACATCGATTCGACTAATATTGATCCAGTCATATGATTAAAATTGTTGTTGGGGTAAATATTTGTATTCATCTGAATACATATTTTGTCAGCACCGAGGCACTGGTCTTCCAGCCGTTGGAGCGATCACATTTGATTTGTACATAGTGGAAGTGGAATGTGTTGCATTGTGTGCAGCACAACCCATTCTGAAAATATAAAGAAAGTGAGCGAGCAACCTATGCTGTATAGTGTACAGCATAGGTACTCAACATAGTTCAAGGTATATGCATCAAGATAGAGTGTGCAGTAATGTACACTAGTGGTTAAATCATATGCTGTGATTGTATATCAGTTGGATTTTTTTTTATTAATGGTTAGTCTTTTAATAGTGCCATGTTGTGCATGTATAGTGGTTTATATTGTGTGCAATGCTGGTTGAAAATGTAGTTATTCAGTGGTGGTAGTGCGTCTTGAATATTATTATGTCATTGAGTTATAATAGTTGGTTGTCAAAGTGTGGAAAGGCGGGGAGGGGTCTAGAGGCAGGGGGGCGGACAGGCAGGGAGAGAGCAGGCATGAGAGAGGGTGAAGTCAATGGGTTGTTCAGTAGGTCACATTATATATTTGCAGTGCCAGGTTTTGGGCTTGAATAACCAGGTGAGCTCTGTATGCATTTGTAAAGGCAAGGATCGAACCTGCTTCTCTGGTTTAGGTTGGGAGTTTATTCCACATGACACTTCCTTTGTAAATCGGAGCTCCAATTAACTTATTCGTATTAGGGGTGGGCACCCAGAGTAGGGTCGATGTCCCCCTTCTTGTTACCCTGGCTGTGCGATCTATGTATTTGTCATCACTTGCACGTTTATACATCTGTGACATTAGGTGTAGGTTCCTACATACATCCAGAGTGTCCAACCCTGCTCTGATAGGCATTTCAACCACACTTAGTATCTTGCCTTGGAATACTGTTCTGAGAGCTCTGTTTTGCGTTCTTTGTAATTTGGTCTCTTGCTACTTCATTAGTAATCCATAGATGATATCGTTGTAGTCTATAATTGGTAATATTTTTGACTTGTACTGCTGTAGTGCAGTATTCTCAGTTACATAAGTCCTTATTTTTCTGAATGTGTTCATTTTTAGTCCCAGTGTTTGGTTAAGTCTTGCCAGCTGTTGGGTACCATTTAGAGTTGCATCGAGAGTTGTGATTAGGTACTTATAGGAGATCATTCACCTCACGGAGCACTAAGCCACCCATCTGCAGTTGTATTGGCTGGGCCCCCGCCGTCCTTGCTTTGGTTCCATAGATTATGTACTCAGTTTTAGTGCCATTTAATATTAGTTTATTCTCATGGCACCATGTAGCCTCGGTTGTGGCCATGGCAAGGTCATTGTTATGTATTGTTAGCAGTGCATCATCGGCAAATAATGTGAAAGATGCTTTGTTGGAAACTAGAGGTAGGTCATTTATAAATATTTGAAACAGTAGGGGTCCCAGAGTGGAACCCTGTGGAAATCCTGTTTTTATTTCTCGGGTGGTCGAGTTGGTATCACTTAGTTTTGTGTATTGTTTTCTATTGCTGAGGTAATTTGTGAGGAAGCTATGTGCTCTATTGCCTAGCCCAGCTCGTTCTATTTTATGAATGAGGATTGTGTGGCCAATCATATTAATGTCTTCTTGAAATCCAGGAAGACTGCTATAGTAAGGTCACCCTTGTCTATGTTTGATGGAAGTTCATCCAGTAGAGAGGCGAGTGCCCCAATGGTGGACTTATTTTTCCTAAAGCCGTTTTGCTGGTAGGGCAAATAGTTAGAGGACTCAAGGAATGTCTTAATTTGGTCATGGATTATTTGTTCTATATAGAACCAGTTATATAAATCTGTAAATTCTGCACTTAGTGTTGTGATCGCGCTTTTTATCAAAGTGGTACTGATGTCCTTCGCACCTGATGATTTGTAGATCGATATTTTATTAGTTCTATCAAGGATTTGGTCCTGGGTTGTTTCCAGGAGGTCATACTTTTCTTTATTTAGTTTGGCCTGGAAGGTTTTATGTTGGTCATCCTTCTATTTGAATGTATTGGCTAGTTTCTCACCTATATCTATGAAATAGTTGTTGATTTCCTCTGCTAATAATCCATCTGGGATTTTATTACCAGTCTCTTCATTTGTAAGGCTGTTGATTCTTGTCTTGTTTTTAAGTTCGATTTGGTTTATTTCATACCAACATTTCCTGGCATTCTGTTCATATGTGTCTATCTGGACTTGATAATACCTTGCTTTGGCTTTCCTTACTTCACTCCTAGCCTTCCTAACCATACATTTAGTTATGAATTCATCCCCTGGATCTTTTGTTTTCTCAAACTTTTGGATAAAGTAATCTCTATCCTTTGAAGCTCTAGTAGTTTGTCATTAAGGTAACCTCCCATGGTGATTCTGGTGGTGATCTCTGTTAGGCGACAGTGCCTGTCAGCAAAGACCCTATAATACTAAGACAGCTCACTCCCTATCTCTCCCATGGTAATGTAAATTTTGAGTGCCACCTTGTGGTGGGTTTGATCAGCCCAGCTGCTGGTTGGTGTTTCACATGTAAACACATACAATTAATTAATTATATTATACATGAGATAGGTAAGTATGAATACACATCAATATGAAATTGCTATGAACAAATACACATCATCATCATCGCCATGATCACACATCTTTCACATTCATTTATACATATAATATAGCAACTGTTTAAACAAGAGAACAGCCAGCGCACCAAGTGGTGGGTTTGATCATTTTGATTACACAGTACAGGCTGAGTGAACCGTCTTAGTATTATAGGGTCTTTGCTGTCAGCTGCATTAGTGCTTGTTATGTTTAGCATATCCCAACATAGGTCGGGGTCCCTCATATCCAGGAATTTGGTACTGTTTATTTCTTTGAGTGTGCCAGCCAAATCATTAAAATTGCAGTTCCTATAAGAGCGTCCGTCCCCAGTGACTGGTGATTCTTTTGTCATTTCTTTTTTTTCCCTTCATTATTAATATTGGTTTGTGGTCACTTATGTTATAGTTCAGGTCCAGCCTTCGTACAATGTTTGATATTGGTAAGTTCCAGGTCTATTGTTTTGGTAGTGGTTTTAGTTACGCTGGTTGGCTGTTGGATCATTTGCTGCAAGTCGTGTTCAGCTGCAAATTGTTTTATTATCCTTCCCATCGTAGGCCGCTTACTATTATATTCTTCATTGATGTTGCCAATGAGGAGTATCTCACATTGATTGATATTGGCTATATTATTCAAAGAGTCACTTATTTGCCCAATTCCTTCATTTAGGTTGCCATTTGGGAGTCTATATACGTTGCCGATGAGTAGTAGTTTTGTATGCGATCCGGTGACTACAGCCCACTGTAGCTCAATATTGCTATTTGATCAACATGGAGATCCTGCTTAAACTAAATACCTAGTTCACCACCTGCTTTTGTCTGCCCACTATGTTGCTTTGTTTTTCTCTCAGCCCTTATAATTGGTAACCTGGTATAGTTGTGAGTATGTCTTCAACTGTTCTATTGAGCCACGTTTCTGATATAGTGAAGACATCAAAACCCGACCTGGGTAGATCAGCTCTTAGCTGGTTGATCTTATGTGTGAGGCTACATACATTCAGGTGGCCAATCTTGAGTCCTGGCAGGCCCTTCAGACCTGTTAAAGGAAGTGCGCCCAGATGACACGGTCCCAAGGGCCCCAGGCCACCATCAGTCTGCCTCCTTCACTGAAAATACTGTCTGCCCCATACCTCAAAGGACTCCCCTTGTTAGTGTGAATGTGGTTGTGTATTTACTTATGTCATGGTGTATAGTGTCTTCTTTGTTGGGCATGGATACTTGCCCAGTACTACCACCTAGCGGGCATCCAGCTTTATCTAAACCTGATATTTGCGTTTTAGCCATGATGTGGTGGTGGTTGTTGGCTTAGGCTGAGTTCAGTTTTAGTTGCGGTTATCCCAATGGGGGGGGGGGGCATGATATTAGTGTCCCATGTTGTAACAGGGGGCTGGTTAATTAATGTAGGGTCTACTTAATAGGTTCTTGTTAATGTTGTTGGTTGTGTTGATGATATATGACAATTAGACAGGGATCAGTAACAGTTGAGTGTGGTCAACAGTAGATAGTGTCGCCACTGGCATATACTGGTAATTGGGTATTGACATTAGCTGCAGTTGGTGTTTGGGTAATCAAGTGAATGCCCAAGCCAGGGTCAGCATAACAAGTATAGATTGAGGACTGCTGTGAATGTGCATATCAGGCATACCAGTTCCTAAGGTTGAACCAGCCTCTTCCATCAGCACAAAACTCATGCTGATCAGCTCCGTGAGCACTGGTAATTGAGGTGCACAGTAGTAGTATTTAAATAATTGTCGTGAATATAAGTCCATCAATTTCTAACATACAAATATGAAGCGGTGTTACCTGTGGGCTCGGGTCAGAGGTCTACCCTTAGCATTACTGTTGCCATATTACTGTGGAATGTCATTGTGTTACTTGTTGCAAATTGTGTATTCAACAGTTATTGTATATCTTACTCTATATACCATTTTTGTGTGTAAATAATCCTGAATTGAAAAATGGCTGGAAGACCAGTGCTTCGACACTGACAAAAGACTTATTCAGCAGAATAAACATATTTACAAACAAACACATGTAAAAAACCGATGCTTGTGCACTTATAAACCTTTTGTTGCTACACAGAAGGGCATACTATGTTAATTTAATAGAACCTGTTACTGCTGAAGCCTATGGGTTCAAAGTTTTGACAATCACACCAAAATTAATTGTTTGTGCTTACACTCCAAATATCTTCCAAATTAGTAATTTTAAAGCAAAGTTACTTCAAACTTATTCAGTATTTGTATTTGTTGCTATATAGAATGGCATACTGAATCAATTTAATAGAACCCATAGCTGCAGAAACTTATGGCTCAGAGTTTTGCCCAAGGATGCCAACATTAATTAACATGTTTAGAATTCAAATATCTCCCATCCTTTGAGTTCAAAGTAAAGTAAGGTACGTCATAACGATTAACCTAATAATATATTTATCGCAGAAAATTGCACAAATTGAAGACCATCGGACTATGCAACATTGATGTACAACAACAACAAAATTCTGTTGCAGGATTCTTTGGGATTAGCCCCGGCCCGATGCAGTTGGACATTCAGGCGTCTCTGCCGGTTGGAGGGGTCGTCTATCTTCAGTACGCAGAGCTACTAAGTGGAGAATGTAAACGTAAGGTGCCATTGTTTCTGATGTGATTCTTACAAGATTTTAATAATGAAACTGGCCACAGCTGGCCCAGTGTGTTACTAACCACTCAACCACTGGTTTGTGAGATTACTATTAGTCTTCATACACCCTTTGCCATTGGAACAAAAATTGTTCTCTTCTGCCGCAAAAGCGTCAGAGAAAAGATCGTCTCCTTCATCTAACAGACACTCTGACAGCAGCTACACATGCATGTCCATCCAATGTGCCACTGAACATTCTGAGCCCAAATTAGACTCATCGGTCATCAACGAGTTCACAAATGATGAGTTGCCATCATCGGCGCCACCGATGGACAACCAAGAAGAAGAGAAGAACCACCCAACCCCAACAGCAGAATTCATTATTCACAATGCAACACGCAATCGCAGTGGAACAGTTTATTGACATGTCAGTCTTGTTTGTGTTGTACCAAGGAAATATACATCACCAGCCAGCATTTTGCTTGTGAAACTACTAAGGCCTTAAGGTCTAATCATGGAGTTAAGCATATAGATTTCAATAGGTGTATGTAGTTAATAGTTTGTGTTGTATTAACGAAATATACCTCATCAACCAGCATATTTTACCTGTGGACAGGAGTGGGACATAGCTCAGCATGTTCATCAAAGGCTGTGGAATGTGCTGTCTGTCCTGTCTGTGGGAAAGTGCATATAAAAGGCCCGTTGCTGCATATCAGAAAGCATAGCCTATGTGCCGGCAGTGGGTTTCCTCAAAAGAAAAATGTCAGAATGACCATATGTTTGACATCCAATAGTCGATGATATGAAAATCAATGTGCTCTAGAGGCAATTTTGTTAAATGAAACAAGCTTTACTTTTTACGTTTTACCTGTGGACATGTCGAGCACCTACCGTACATGTCCCAATCATCTATTGGGACATATACGGTATGCCTTGCCACTTGTCAGATTGTTCCGTGTTTCACTGTTGACAGCTTCCTGTGGCTCGGACATGTTCCTGTGTGACGGAAACTCCCCGACGTGCCTTCCCGGAAGTGTCAAATGTGACACCATCGCCGACTGTCCCGAAGGTCAGGACGAGGATAAGGACCTGTGCCAAACCTGTAAGCCAACACCAATTGACAGTATGTGTAGATGGGCTACTCGTTAGGTACCAGCAGTACTTAGATAATGCTCATAGAATGTATGAAAATCATTAAAAATAGCTAGTTTTTAAATACTCCTATTTGTGTGTATGTTTAAATAAAAATACCCACAAAATACTGTAATAAGTAATCAAGATAGGAAATTTCAGTTTTTTTGGGTGTTATTCTGCATTTAACTAGCATTGTGTGGTTAACCTAATTAACTTCCCAGTTTAAAGATCTAAAAAATGACTGCTGGTTGTTTGTAGTCGGCACTGACCACCTCTCAGGCAAGGATCCACACACACAGATGGGTGTGGATAAGGTGATTAGCCTAGCTAGCGTAATGGCTAATAGCTAGTATGGAATGGCAGGAAGTGTGGGTTTGAATCCTAATCTAGGTGCAATATTTCACATTTTCATCACCCTCGGTGACATTGGTTCCATGACCAGGATCCTGTATAAGCTACATGATGTATGGTTGTAGAACTTACCCTGTATATGTATATATAAGTGTATTCTCTGTATGTACGTAATTGTAAGCATCAAATGACTTATAAACGTAAACCATTTAAAAAACTTACAATTCCAGGGGGACAAGTGTAGTAGTCTGCACTGACCTGTCAGGCAGGGAGCCACATAAACATTTGGGCGTGGATAGGGTGATGGCATCAGGGGGTCTAGGTGATGTAACAATTAGCGTGCTAGCCCGGAATGCAAGAGATGTGCGTTCGAATAAGCCTCAAACTAACTTGTATTATTGTACGTCTAAATCCAGACAGAAGGGAGACAACTTTGAGGGTGCGAATCTACTTCATGAAAGAGGCCATTTTGGCGGTGGAAATAACATATTGATTTCCCAATCAGAAATAGCACAGTCAGCCATACACATGATGTTTGGAACTAATGGTTGACAAGCAAAACCACAAACTTAATTTCTAAAAATGATTAGAATCTTCCTCATTAAATAGGAGTAGGCTAGTCTAGTAATAAGAGTAGAACAAAATAAAATAATACATATATGACAAGAAAATTAAAAAAAACTAACATATACTACTAACCATACCAACCAATTATCTATCTGCTACTGAGATGCAGGCAATCAAATACCTTATCAACAGCTACTGTGTGGTGAGATAACACCAAAACTACAACTCTCCAGCATTGAAAACAAGCCTGGGTACCCGGGCTTATATGCTATAGACAGTATAAATACAGCCTCAATAACAAAAACAAATGAATTGCTTAGAAAATCTTAATCATATAATAAATTTATGAACTAAGGTTATTATATCAGGTATGTGATTTCCCACCATGTGTCCATTCGGGTCAAAGGTAAGATCTACCGCGCAATCGTGCTATCCACCCTACTATATGGAACCGAGGCCTGGACAGTGAACAGACAGCAGGTGAAAAAGCTGCATGCCTTCATGATGCGACATCTGCGTTCAATCATGAGGCTAACCTGGAAGGACAAAGTGACGAATAAGGAAATACTCGAACGGATGGGGCTGCCCTCTATGGAAGATCTTCTGATCAAAAAGAATCTCCGGTGGACTGGACACCTCATGAGGATGTCATCAGACAGGCTACCAAAGCAGATCCTCTATTCTCAACTGTCTTCTGGCTACAGAAAGAGAGGGCGCCCCCGTCTCCGGTTCAAAGATACCATCAAGAGAAACCTGAAGCTGAGAGACATTAAGACCGACTCATGGACGCAACTCTCACAGCAGAGAGCTAAATGGAGAGCGGCAGTCAAGTAATGAAAGCAGTCTTTGTCGCATCACGACCGACAGCATGATGATGATGATGTGATTTCCCTGGTTTTAAAGGGAATTGCGTTTTTTTCTGGCCAGTTGTGTTTGAATGTCAAGGTCACATTTGGTTTTAACCCTTTGGGGACAGGAGGGCCTGGGTGCGCCCACAATTAACACATGCTTACAACCCTTGTGCGTGTGTACTTCACTTGCTTTTCTAGAAATGTTTTCCTGATAATTTGTAGATCATATAGAAATACAATGCTACCTGATAGCAGGTGCATTCAGGCGTACCCGGACTGTAAGCGCGTGAAACCCGCGGGCACACCCAGCCCCAAACGGTTGATTAATAGAGTAAATAACCTGTTTGTATTATGCTTTCTTACAGCGCAGTTAGGCCCAAATAATCCTTCAAATTCATCAACAAACAGGTAAGACTTTAAATGTTACCAAGACGCAAAGCTCCAATAACCAATCGATAACAAGGGGGAGATAAGTATTGTAGCAGTCAGCACTGATCTCTCAGGCATGGAGTGACATAGACAAGTAAGCGTGGATAAACCCCAGCTCCTCTCCCGCTAGCTACAGCCCTGAGATTGGTCATGTTTTTGTTTGTTTTGTTTTTTGATGGTTTATTTACCCTGTCCATAATGAGTAAGTCGCATCGCAGCTTGTTTTCATCGCTGAACAGCAATAGTCTCAATTTGGTAGTAGCCTCGTCATCTTAGCTGTTAGTAGTTAAGTTAGTTTTTTTGTTGATTCGAAACATGGGTAATTTGGGGTATGGGAACGACCCTAAAGGGGCTGTCACACTATGACGTACAGCATTAGCGTATGCCAACGTATGCGATTTTCGACCAACACATCAGCATAAGACGTCATAGATTACGCATAAGTTGGGCATACGTCGAGTACGCTTTGCATACAGCGTATTGGTCGGCGTAGGTCGGCGTAAGTCAAGCCACAACAAATTGTTTGTGCATGTTCAAAATGTTCAACCTATGCCGGCGTGTGGCTGATACGGTTCTCATACGCTGGGCGTACGTCGGCGTACGCTATGCACACGTTAGGGTAAGTCGGGATATTTTAGCTGTACGTTGAACCGGCGCCCTCCACATATTTCTGGCGTATATAGCGTTCGCCGATCGAACCGGTAACGTGCGCGAGCGTGCCCCTAGCATGTGCTGGCGTACCCATAGCGTATTCCGAGCGTATTCCACGGCGTAGACTGTGGAGGGTGACCGCTCAAGGGGCCGGGTGACCCGAGGCCGCCACTGCCAGTCGTATGGTGGCGAGGAGTGCGGAGGGGCGAAGGGGCGTGCCCGATGTCGTGAGGAACGCAGGCTCCGCGCAGGGGCGGTGGGGTATGAGTCGTGTACCCGCGCCAGGCGGCGACCGAGCGGTATGGTGATCCCGGTATCGCCGGGACGGCTATGTCCGTGTGATCACCCGCTCTGCAGTGGGTCTTGGTGGAAGACATGTGGATGTTCATGCCTGTTGTCGTGATGGAGATGTCCTTGGTGCATAGGCCATGCCCGCGTGTCGCTGGGTCGGTCGATTCGAGTAGGTTTGACTGGCGTAATATGGTGAAATACGTCAGCAGCGTGGCCGCCGTGAGGACCCTGCCGTTGGGACCCGCAGCCTCGAAGAACCTGACGACGTGCTTTATGTCTTCAGGTGTCAGAGCCGGGGCCCGGGTCGTTTCGTGTGTGGAAGCTCGCTGGATGCCTCTCTTGAGCAAGGCGACGGGGTAGGTGTCGAATGCCGCAGTGTTGCCGCCGATCGCCCTGATCAAGGTGCGGGCGCTGCTGAAGTAATTGAGGGCGGCCCCGGGGGACCTGAGGTCATCCGCGAGCTGCAGTAGGTAAGATAGCACGAGGTACTGTGTGGGCGGCGTCGGGTCGGCTCCGTGTTGTCACATGTAGGTGACATACTTGGCCACTTGCCTCTTCTTGTTCCGGCAAGTTCCAGGAGCCAACCCGGCGGCTATCATGGTCGTCAGCCGTTCGTGGTGTCGCGTCGTGAAACCTGGGGATGAAGCCAAAATTTAGTTGCATTTGCAGGTTATAGTCTCGGAGTGAGCACATTGATCAGATCGACGTGGACTTGTACGAGGCCGCGCTGTGCGACCAGGACCTCAGCCGTGCGAGGGGCTTGGGTGTCGTCGTGCCGCCTGCTGAGGGCGTCGGTCAGGACGAGGTCCCTGTCGGCCTTGTGGCGGATCTGAATTTTGTTGCTTAAGTTGGCCGCCAGCAGCCAGATCTCCCTCGCGCACGCAGTCAGTACCGGGTCACGGCCGCATCCCGTCGAGAGGACCTGCTGGGAGGCCGAGTTGTCAGTGTTGACGTGGATGGTGTGGTGGTGTGGGTGCTTGGGAAGGAGAGCCCTGACAGCCGTGACCAGGTTTATGGCCTCTAGCTGCGCTATTGTCATGCCCTTCTCGCACACTTCGTCCGGGTAACGTTCCACGTAGAAATGGGTAGGGGAGTGCGCACCCGCCCTGGTGAGGGACGAGTCACACTCGATCGTCCAGCCAATCCTGGGCGCCGTCTGCAGGAGGACGTATCTGTTGAACGACTCGGCGAACCTGTCGAACCAACGGATGTCGTCGACGAGGTCCTCCGGGATCGTGTGCTTCCCGGTCAGTGGGGCATTCCTGAGAGCGGCAAGTATTCTGGACATGAATCACCATGCCGGCCGGATGCGCTTCGCCACATGCTGCATTCTGCCAACCAGTCTCTGTATGTCGCATCGTGATGCCTTCTTCCCAACGGTCCAGAGGCCGCACTCGGTGAGAACGTCGACCAGTTTGTCACGGGGATCTCGAGCCTCTTTGCCGTGGGCATGCACTTCACGGGAGCGAGGTCCAGGCCGAGGTCATGGGTGAGTCTCAGGAATTCCATGTACGCCTCCTGTGCCTGCTGGTGGGTGGCGGCTGCGCCCACAAAATCGTCCAGGTAGCAGCACGAAGTGCCCTCTTTTCCGCATGAGGTACACCGCCGCGATCGTGGTTCTTGCGCAGGCCATCGAGGATGTGCTGCACCCGAATGGCGGGGCGGCGTCGATGTAGTACCGGGCCGCGTATGTGATACCGAGTAGGGGGGTCGAGAGCGGCTAGGTGCGCAGTGGCGGTACGCCCTCCCCAGATCTGCGCTCCAGATGTATGAGCCGGGACCAAGGCGAGCAACCTGGTCGGCCACGTCGATCATACTGGGTAACGTGTAGGTTGAGGGGACGCCCTGGCACTGTGCCTGCCATATACCGGCATTCACACTCGCCTTCCCGGGGTACGACAGGTCGACGATGACACGCCGCTCGGAGGATATCCGCTTCAGCCGTGTCATCATTGGGCTGACCTGAGTCCATGGTTTGAACGGGGGTTGCTCGAAGGGGCCAAGGAGGGCCCCGACTTCCACCTCCTTGTACACATACTTTGCAATGTGGACGTCGTGGGCGGGGTCTTCTGAGTGGTTCGCCGTGGCCGGCACGGGCAGCAGGGGACCGGTGTAGTCAGCCGGCCAGCCAAACTCAAGAAACTCCACGACCTGTTTGTCATGATAGTCGTGCAGCATATGTCTCCATGCCGGTATATTCAGGCCGGAGGGGTCTGGTATTCTTGTGCCCATGTAGTTGGGGAGGGCACACTGTTGTACACGGTCGTAGATCTTCATATATCTCGCGTTGTTCTTCCACAGTCGTGGTATTGTGCAGGGCCATATCGCGTGTAGTGTCATCCTGTACTCGGTGGGGGTGAGAGGTGGGTTGTAGGGCGGAGCGGCCGCCGCTCCATAGTCGTCAGAGACGGTGTCTATGTCGTTAGGCTGCCTGTGGCGCAGCAGCTCGTCGGTAGGCATCTCGTGCTGGTCGTGGATGTCGCCGTCGAGCTCTTCGAGAGTGGGCGCGGAAAGCTTGCGCTGTGTAGATGTAGGTTGGCGGGGATGCGCATCCGCTGCAGGCCTCTGACCAGGGCGGCGGTTGGGGGCGGTGATCGGAGTGTACGGCTGGTGGGCGGGGCCATGGGCATGGTCTCCGGGCTCTGATGGGGCGGAGGCGTGTCTGCGTGTGTTGTGTGTCTGTGAGTGGGGGCGTGTCTTGGTGGGGTGGGCATGGAGCGTGGGTGAGGTGGATGGGCGTGGGTGGGCGTGGCCTCAGTGTTGTTGTTATGATATGGGCAGGTGTCATGGCCGCCGTCGGTGCTGCCACCTGCCGTCAATGCGGGGCGGCAAGATGGCGGCCAGCCGGCTGTACGGGGCACACCGGTGGCACCACCTTGTGTGTAGGGGGCGCGTGTGGGGTCCACAGTGGCTTCAGTATCTGGGTCACGTACAACAACACTGGCTTCAATGGGAGGGGTGCGCGGGAGGTCCGGGGCGGCGGGGTTATCGGCGGCGTGCTGACGGCGGGCGAAAGGCCACCATGCCGGCTCCTCACGGGAGTGCTTGCGATCCGCTCACCATCGAGCGGGCCGTCAACTGGTAGGGTGGCGGTATCCGTTCCATAGTCCGTATTAGTCGTATGGGCGGCCGCTTAGTGAAAATCCGCCTTCTGCTCGGTTTTCTCGCCGCCGTTCTTCCTTTCGTTAAAGCGGCGCTTGTTCTGACAGTCTTTCTCTGGATGGGGGTTTGCCTTTGCATACTTGGATGCACACCACGCGCACATTTACGGTCCGGGTGCATGCCGTGTGAAGTTGAAAAACCACACTCGTTGCCCCAATTTCACTTAGAGCACGGCTTTCCGTCGGCGTCTTTGCTATACACTGGTCACACGTAATCGGTTCTGTCGTTACGTGAGGCAGCGCTCGCCGCTTTCCTCGCCAGTGTCTCGTACGGCTGACTTTTTTCGCGTCCAGCTTGCTGCCTTCCAGGCAGGCATCGCGCTGGAAATCCTTTATGGCGTATTGGTCGGCCCATCCGTGTTGCAAGCGCCCATCGCTTATCATGATAAAGACGTTCTCCGACCAACCTCTCCATGTCTGCCAGGCATACAGGGTGGCCATTGTGGCGAGTTGGTGCAGGTGGTGGAGTAACGGCTCGACCCGGCTCGTCGGCATGGCTTTGTCGTGTATCATACGGCACAGCGCGGCGAAGTATCCCGCCCACGTCGCCTGATCAAGGCCCACCTTTGTGCTACGGTGGCCGCGAATGACATACCTATGGGGTGCAATAATGTTGTTACCTCTCTTGTCGCCAAGGGCCGTGCCCGCCGCAGCGAGCAACTCGTTAACCACATCTGTGCGATCCATTTCCTCATGGTCGGTGTTTGAAATTACCTCGTAGAAAGGTGTGCGGAACGTCGCTCGGTCACGGGCCAGGGCAGCGGGAGTGCGAAAGGGGTTATTAAAAGGAACAAACTCACAGTTTTTGTGCCCGTCTGAGTGCGTGGCGTAGTAGTACTGGTCGGGCCGTGTTGTGTTGGCGCCGCTGTCACGGTGGCGGTCATCGCTACGGCTGCGGTGCCGGGGCGGAGCCATGAAGCATGGGCCTGTCGGTCGCTCCTTGCTCCGGCGCCGGCGTGGCGAGCATGCACGGGCGGGGGAGCCGCCGTTGCCTACGGGGGGACCGCAGCAGTTATCTGTCACGAGCGTGGGTCGGTGGCCATCTTGATTTTCACGTGGTGAACTGGTTCGGCGCCGTTTTTCCACCGTGCGTTCGAATTCATCCATTCATTCGGTCATGCTACATGCTATCCGGTCCAACCTCTCGTCCATTTTTAGTTGGAAACCGTTCAGGGCCGTGAGTAGGGCATCGCTGCTATGTCCAGAGCTATGGTGGCTTGTGCTGCATGTCGGCGTATCGGCAGTGGTGGTGCTCTCGCGTCGCTCCTCAGTGCGACTTGAATGAGTACAGGTTTTCTTTGTCACATCCTCGTGTGAGACGACGGATTTAGGTCTTCCGCGAGGCTTTCGCGTGGGCGTGGGTTCGACTACGGTTGGGGAGTCGGGAGTTGGATCCCTGGTACGCTTATTGCGGGTAGCAGGCATGATGGAGGCCTAGAAAGACAGCAAAGCTTCAGTGGCCACGCGGCAGGTTCGGGCGCACTGGTCGGTGTGAGCTGCTCAGGCTCCTCCGCTGGCGAGTACGGGCGGGATCACCAGTTTGCGAGGGACACCAGTTTGCGAGGGACACATCGCTTCTGCACATGCGTCAAAATCGAACAGCATCGTCACTAACCTTATAAATTTAATATAATGTTTTTGGTAAAGATGTTTTCTATATGTGTACCAAACGATTTGTTTCTAAATGGTGTAATTTGGGAGATATTTGACTTCTTCTGTATTTTCTGTATGAACATTGCTCACGACCATTGACAATGCCTTGAGTTTGACGGTATGCGCAGTGCAACACATTAGTTTTATTCAAAATTAATAGAATTCAAGAACACTAACCATATAAATTTAATATAGCCTTTATGGTAAAGATGTTTTCTATATGTGTACCAAGCGATTTGTTTATAGATGGTGTAATTTGGGAGATATTTGACTTCTTCTCTATGAAGATTTGCTCACGGCCGTTAACAATACATTTGCATGGAAGTGTCCCTGGCAAACTGGTGTCCCTCGGAATCCGCATCACCGGTGTTGCGGATTCCGAGGGACACCAGTTTGCCAGGAACACTTCCATTCAAATGCATTGTTAACTTCCATTCAAATGCATTGTTATAGAGAAGTCAAATATCTCTAAAATTACACCACCTAGAAACAAATCGTTTGGTACACATATAGAAAACAGCTTTACCAAGAACATTATATTAAATTTATAAGGTTAGTGACGATGCTGTTCGATTTTGACGCATGCGCAGAATCAATGTGTCCCTGGCAAACTGGGGTCCCTGGGAAACCGCAACACCTGTTGACGGCTCGCGATCGTAAAATGTGCAGTGCGTCATTGGTGAGTGTAGAAACTGATCTGTGGCGGTTTCAGCTCGTTCCCGTTGTGGCGGTTTCAGCTCGTTCCCGTGCTCAGCCGTGTCCCGTTGCTTCTGCTTCTGCGCGGATTTCGCATCAACTCGGGTCACCCGAGCCACTTATTGGCGCATGCGCACATCCTACAAACTCGGGTCGAATAATCGAATACGCTCGGGTGGACAATTTTTTCTTTTTTTTAAAATAACCGATAAAAGTACAGCAAAATAGGATTTAAAGTATTTTATGATGGCCTAGTTTAGCTATATTTCCATTTCATTAATCTAAGTTATTCTTTTTTTTCACATGGCACGTGTATTTGTCGACCCCACTCACCGTGTTCTATTTGAAATTCGGATGACCCGAGTCGCCCGGTGTCGTGGTATAAAACCCCGGTGTCGTATTCTCAGCGCCCGGTCATTCTCAGCGGCCTGTCGTGGCTTCTGCGCATGCGCGGATTTTCGAACGTTGCCGCGAGCACTGCTATTTGTTTTGTTTACACTCGGCCATTCGACGCTGATCGAGCTGCTACGTTAATATCGCTTGGAATTTAAGGTTAATTTAATTAAATTTCATTATTTGAGTATGTAATTCTGTTAAATATGATCGCATTCAATAGATTTCGGCGTAATCGGTCCCTAACACTGCCGGGCACCAGCTGAGCTTGTAGCCGGCGATGCCACGGGTCTTTTGACCACGACGGGCCGCTGAGAATGACGGGCCGCTGAAAATACGACACCGGCCCGATCGCAGCCCCTGCCGTGGCTTCTGCGCATGCGCGGAGTTTGTAAACAGGCACAGCTCGGCTGCAGAACGAATACACACTGCCAGTGTCTATTAAAAGATTAATAGAAATGCACAACCCTAAACGTATAAATTTAATATAATCTATCCGTCGAATATGTTTTCTATATGTGTACCAAGCAGCTTGTTTCTAAGTGGTGTAGCTTTAGAGATATTTCACTTTTTCTGTATGAAGATTGCACTGACACTCAGAATATCCCAACTTTCACTATTATCTCTGTTTTTAATACTTTCAGCATAAATTGCTCTTAGGTTACATTAAATACTTCAGATCTTCCTCTTCAATCGCGCATTAAGATATTTTTAATCGATCCAATGAAAGCTTTTAAATTTATTTTACAAAAATAAATGCTTAGTCAACTGTCTTCACGGCAGGGGCTGCGATCGGGCCGGGGTTTTATACCACGACACGGTGTCGTATCGTCAGCGGCCTGTCATCGTCAGCGGCCTGTCGTCGCTTCTGCGCATGCGCGGATTTTAAGACATATGCAAAAGACCCATTCCCTCGCCGGCTACAAGCTCAGGCACGGTACCCGGCTGTGTTAGGGACCGATTAGGCCGAAATCTATTGAATGCGATCATATTTAACAGAATTACATACTCAAATAATGAAATTTAATTAAATTAACCTTAAATTCCAAGCGATATTAACGTAGCAGCTCGATCAGCGTCGAATCGCCGAGTGTAAACAAAACAAATAGCAGTGATCGCCGCAACGTGCGAAAATCCGCGCATGCGCAGAAGCGACGACAGGCCGCTGACGATGACAGGCCGCTGACGATACGACACCGGGTTGTGTTAATCGATTACGGCCATGTTTATTAGATTCTGACGCATGCGCAGAAGCGAGGGGCACGGCTGAGCACGGTGTGGCGGTTTCAGCTTGTTCCCGTGCTCAACCGTGTCCCGTTGCTTCTGCGCATGCGCGGATTTCGCATCAACTCGGGTCACCCGAGCCACTTATTGGCGCATGCGCACATCCTACAAACTCGGGTCGAATAATCGAATACGCTTCTCCGCGCTCGGGTGGACAATTTTTTCTTTTTTTTTAAATAACCGATAAAAGTACAGCAAAATAGGATTTAAAGTATTTTATGATGGCCTAGTTAACCTCTATTTCCATTTAATTAATAACAAATTTTTTTGCACACGGCACGTGTATTTGTCGACTCCACTCCCCGTGTTCTATTTGAAATTCTGACGACTCGGATGACCCGAGTCGCCTGGGTAGTGTTAATGGGTGCATGTAAACGACAACGGGTCCAGTGCGGCGGAAGTAAATATACTCATGAATATTAAGTTTGACCTATATATGACGGATCACCCCCTACCCGGTGTCGCAGTTTGAGCACCCTGTCAGTTTGAGCGCCCTTCCAGTGGTTATATACTTTTTTTGTAAAATAGATTTAAAAGCTTTCATTGGATCGATTAAAAATATCTTAATGCGCAATTGAAGAGGAAAATCTGAAGTATTTAATGTAACCTAAGAGCAATTTACGCTGAAAGTATTAAAAACAGAGATAATAGTGAAAGTTGGGATATTCTGAGTGTCAGTGCCAGTGTTAGCCTTATCAGATCATGGCCTCAAAAACTATTTTCGCAAAATAAATTCAAGAACTTCCAATTGGCTGATAAAAAAAAGCTGAATGTGAAATTGTAGAGAAAGATCTGAACTATTTAATAGAAACAAGAGAAATTTGCTTTCAAAGCTCCACAAATCACAAATTACTGTGATAGTTAGGGTGGTTTTAATGTTGGCTCTATCCGCGCATGCTCAGAAGCAACAGAAGGGCGCTCAAACTGCGACACCGGCAAACTCAACTTCTCAAGGCATTGACAATGGTCGTGAGCAATCTTCATACATAAAAAGTGAAATATCTCTAAAACCACACCACCTAGAAACAAATCGCTTGGTACACATATAGAAAACATGTTTACCAAAAAGATTATATTAAATTGATAAGGTTTGGGTTCTGGATTTCTATTAATTTTGAATAAAACTAATGTTTTGCACTGCGCGTACAGGCAAACTGCGGAGAGCAAGTTCAAGGTCGATTCATCATATATATAGGTCAAACCTAATATTCATGAGCCTATTTACTTCCGCCGCACTGGACCCGTTGTCGTTTACATGCACCCAGTGAGGGTGAGTAGACTACATCACGGTTCCAGCGGCGCGGTGCATTGTGGGATGCATCAGAGCAAAACAACCCCCCCAAAAGCACATGGCACATGCTAATACACTGGGTGCAGCTATCAAATGTGTTAGTTTCAGCTCATCTCAGCTCTTGTTTGAAACATAGAATACCAACTAAAAAAATATATATAATAAATTAAGATATTAATCTTTTATCCAGCATTGCATTTACATCAATATAATCAGCACATTTTATGCCATGTGCATTTAGATTTAGAAAGATCTAGGCACTCAGACTAGTGTTAGAGCCATAGCTAGAGTACTCAATGCATTGTCAATGGCAGTGAGCAATCTCCATACGAAAAGTAAAATATTGATAAAACCACACCACCTAGGCACAAACCGCTTGGAATACATATAGAAAACATGTTTAACAAAAAGATTATATTAAATTGATAAGGTTAGGGTTTTGGATTTCTATTATTTTTGAATAAAACTAACGTTTTTCACTGCGCGCATTGGCAAACTCAATGGCCGTATGCCTTTGCTTTGCTCCCAACGCCGTTTTCAGCGCATGCGCAGTCGGAACCGTGATGTAGTCTATCGATTACGGCCATGCTTATTAGATTCTGACGCATGCGCAGAAACGAGGTACACGTCTGAGCACGGGAACACGCTGAAACCGCCACACCGGTACTTGTTGTAGTACACGGGTGAACGACAACGTAAGCCGTGTTCACACGGACAAAATGTGAGGCGTATCACACAAATCGAATCAGGTGAGGCGAATTAGGTGCCCGTTCACACGGACACTGCGTGAGGCGGAAGTGGATATCTGCGCATGAGCAAGTCCAGGCTAACCAGCACCATTTTGGGTTCGACGACGCGGCACCAGAGAGTGTGGGTTCGACCTAGATATGTATTTAATGATTCGTATTGGTTTGGAACGGTCAAAACTTCTGCTGGGCAGTGAAACCCTAAAAATAAATGATGAAAAAAATATCTGTGCATAGATAGCAGTTTCATTAATTAAATTATATAATATGCGCTTTTGATCGACCGGAAAGTCAACAAACTGAGGTGTCGACTGCGCATGCGTGTGAGGTGCTTAATCCGCCTCAGTGCGTCCACACGGACAAAATAAATCGAATCAGAGAAATCGCCTCACGTAGACTACCTTGCTTAGGTGGTTTACACGATCCGCATCACGTGAGTCGAATCAGCCCTAATCCGCATCAGACGTGCGTTCACACGAGAAATGTGATGCGAACTATACAAGTCGCTTTCTACGAATCGATTTACATTGCCCGTGTGAACACGGCTGTAGTCTAAATACGGGCGAAAATAGCTTTAGTATGGAACAGGGAGTAGAATGTCTGCCTCCAGTGTCAAATGGATATTTATATAGGCACAGAGTTGGTGAAATGGGAGAGAATGCAAAAAGACAAGATGGCGGCCGTAGAACGCCATCGATTTCACTTTTAAATCTTATTAAACTAGATATTATATTATATTTTTCAACTCAAAGGTAGCGGGCTAATAATAAGACAGATGTAAAGAATAATTGTTGCTTCTCACATTGTGAAATAAGGCTCTCATTTCATTGACCCGTTTTTTCGACAGCTTTTACATAGGGTTGGTTTGCACCCCTACTGCAGCAGTACGGGGTGAATCTTGTATCTAAGGGATCCCCAGTGACAGTGACTGGCAGAGTGTTGGATGTTTCTTAGCTTAAAATGCTTAACTATGGCTAGTTGTGTCTTAAATATATTCATTATATCATTATACTGCATGTGTGCATCCATGTTTATGCCAAATTAGTCTTTAATAATTTTTTTAGAAGCATACAAAGATAAATGTTGGTTCAGCTAGACACAACATAGCGCTTGTAACTACCCACATGCATTTGTTTACCCGCAATCGGAAATCAGGTCAAGATGGCCGCGGAACCGTGGCCATCTTGGTGTATTGTAACATATATATATTAACGGATGCTACATCAAGTATTAAATTTAAGTAAATGTTTAATGAAATATAATGCAACAATCACGATGAACATGTCAAGAACAATGACAAAATACAAGTCGAGATACTGTATTACTCGATCGTGCGCCTGGTCTTGAAATGATATGTGATTGCCTATATTTAGAATAATAATAAAATAAATCGCTACTTATTTGACTGGATGAAAACAAAGGAAAATAGTGATCCTGGTTTTCGAACTAGCGCCTCTCTGATTGGTTCATAATAAAACAACGCAACCAAGCGATTCTCATATAACAGCACCGTTATCTTTCACTCGCCTCAGGAATCTTGTCATTTCTATGCGGAGACACACATTATATTGCCATTTTGTGCTTTTGCAGTTCAATCCCGGGTGATGGCTTAAAGAACTGCACCTGTCCTGAGCAGGAACAGAAAAGGAATGCATCTGTACCGGTGGCACTTCCCAGTTGCAAAGAATGTCCCGATCACGTGAAGGAAGTGATACACCTGCCAATGGGCGAGACACTGTCAGTGAGGCAGCGACTGTGGCCAAAAGGTGCAAAGGAAACGCAAACTTTCACTTGCTGTTCGGACATCCCTTCAACCACTCTCTTCTGTCTCCTCTCAAGCTGCCGGCCTCCTCCTGGTTTGATCTTGGAAAATACTAAAGGGGCAACCCCTGTTGCCTTTTCACCTTTTAACCTCTATCACGTTTGTGACTCCGAGTCGCCGACTTTTCACCACAGAGCTCAGAGTCATGATTCTTTACCTCAACTCTCCTCATTTCTCTTTCCTTCAAACTACTCTCTTCTTCCCCCAGACTAGGAGAGAGTGTTTGCTGAGGTGGGCCCCTTTCTTTCACTGCTGCACTTTCTTCTTTGCTGGAAACCCCTCTTTCCCTGCCCTCATCTGCTCCCCTACGGTGCCAGGACTCCAAGTCATCACCATTACCCTTCCACCAAAGTTCCATCTTTTGTTGCCTTCGGATTGATTCATCGGTGCCGGTACCTAACATTTCAGTTTTTTCAGCCAGTAACTGTAAAGGTTGCAAAGCACCCAACTCATTCATTCACAAGCTTTCACTCTAATCCTTCCTTCATCGCTTATTTTGTGGCAGAGTCTGTAAGAGCCCAGGCTTCCCGTGTGGAAGGTCGGGAGTTGGAATCCTGACCGAGTTAAATAAACCAATGACTTACAAAATTGATACTTGTCGCTACCTAGCCTCGCGCTTGGCAGTACCACTAGGATAGGGAAAGGACAGACGCTCAGCATTATTAGGATAAGGCAAGGCCTGGTTGTCTCAGTGTCAGAATAATGTGACTGAGTGGTATATTGGGTCATGGTGCTGGTGGTCTGGTCTCGCAGTGGGGCACCACTATAAAGTTGCCATGAGTATGCACTGTAGTAGGTTGGTATCCATGCTGATATGACCTTAGATATTGCCAGGATGTAAAACTTCAACAACCAGCCAACATATATGTCTAGTATAAGCATTTATACAAATATTATTAGGATGTAACCGTTTTACTAGTTTGCTTGTCGCAGTTAAGGTTTGAACCCGCACCCTTCATATCAGGTCACGGGCACTGATGTGGCAGTTACAGCAGCCTGGTGCGCAGCCAGCCTGCTCCGAGGTAGGGGTTTGGCACACTTTCTCCAGCGTCCAATGGTAATCTCCTGCATTGGGCGCATTTGATTCCGAATTCTAGCTCTGAAAAACTACACTGATAAAGACGCTCCATTCACTCGGAAGTTTTAGGATGTGACGGACGTGTTTTCCCGCCTTCCCCAGCCTTCCCGGCCCATGCCGCTTTCACACTGGTTTTGCGCCGCTTGCGTGGAACCACACCCCAGCCCGGTAGGCGACAATTTCACCCGCAACAGCCAGGACATGGCAGACCAAAGGAAAACACGTGCATCCAGCAAGGAGCGGGACCAAAGCATGGAGTCAAGGGTGATAGCCTGGGAATGTCCAGAGCCTGGAGACGTTTCAGGAAGAACAGCCTCACCAGGAGCAGAGCGAGACAGAAAAGGAGCTCCGGAGGTGGATAGACATGGTGTAAGCACGGAAGCGGGAGCTGGCCCTACAGTGCCAGCTGGAGGAACTCAAGGAGGAGGTAGAAGCCATGGACATCAAATAGCGCAATGGGGGAGCTGCCCGGGACAAGAGTGGGACGCTCCATGGCAGCCGTGACAAGGGTGGGACTCGGCGCAGCAGCCACAACGGCAGGCCGCAGGAGTCGGACTACTTGGCCTAGTCGGAGGGGGAAGCAGTGGAATCATGGACCGCCAGAGATTCCAAACACCGTTCCTGTCAGCGGAGATAGAAATCCTCCCGCAGCGGCCACCGCCACTGCCGATCATGCAGTAGCAGCAGCAGCAGCAGCAGATCGAGGAGCTCCAGCCGGGAGAGACACCAGCGTCGTAAGTACAGTTTGAAAAACAACACTGATAAAGATCAAAAAGACATGATGCTGGACGGCATCGTGCTGGCTAACCTCAAATGGGCAGTAGCATCTAAAACTATGTCAGCGTCCGAAAAGGATGGAGTCATGAAGCATGTCGGGTACATGGTAATGAAGGTGTGGTAATGAAGGCCTATGAGGGCTATGATAAAGATATACTCCGCATAGCTATCAATAAGGGGATGCGCACCTTCGTAGGAGGCAACATGAACGTGTCCATGGAGCATTTTGGGGTGGAGAAGCAGTCTCCCAATGTAACAGCTAGATCAGGGGCTTATCCGGCTAGACGTTGGGTTGCTAAAGGCAGAGGGCCGTGTAACGCCTGGAACAGTGTGGGTGGCTTCGCCAAATTATCTAACAGTGAGGATCATCATAACTGCAGGCATTGCTGGGACCCGGCCCACCAAGTCCCGGACTGCAAGGACTGGTGCTCGAGCACGTTCAAACCGGCCAGGCGATAGCAGCCAATGCCCGGCCCACCGACCGTCCCTAGGGTGGTGGGCAGGCCAGGCAGAGACAAAGGTTGCCACAAGGTCTCGGGGTGGCGGTTACGGATAGGGGTCGCCCGGCGGGCCTCCCAACCATGACATTGTGGACTACCACCACAAATATATTAACATTGATGTTGATTGCAAGGGTACTGATTATATTGACATTCACACCTGTGCTGACGTTGGTCTCGATCTTGCTCGCAAGGATGACAATCGTATTGACACTGATAATTTCCAGCCTCGTGGCCATGATAATCTTCGCAGTGATAGTTGTTGTGTCAAGACTGGCACCCATGCTGATGTTTGCTGCAATGCTGTTTGTGATATTGTTGGTAGTGATACTGACAATCGTACTGAAATATATGAACCCGATGATTTCCACCCTCACGACCATGATAATGTATGCATTTGTAATCATTGGATCAATACTGACACCCATGCTGATGTTTGTTTTAAGGTTGTGCGTGATGATACTAGCATTCTGCTTGGTCGCTATGATTCCCAGCCCTGTGGATCGGATAGAGTTTGCAATGCTAACTACTGTATTTACACCGAGAGCCCGTGCTGATGTTTGTTTCGATGTTGTTCATGCTGATAGTAGCAACCATATTGACACGGATAATGTGGGGGGCGCGCAGTCGGGGCGGCTCGGGGCCCCGGGGGGCGGGAGGGCCGGTGGCATGGATGATAGCACCCTGGGGGGCAGTGGCGGCGTGATGGCACCAACGGCTAACCACATCAGGCCTGGGGCTGGCAGGAGTGCTGGTATTGTCTCGGGGAAGGCTGCGGTCACGGGGTGCCGCCGGGGTGGCACCATCTGGGTTCGCGCGGCGGCAACAGAACTTGGGTGACAGGGGGGCTATATAATACATTATTAACTAAGAAGGTCAGTCAAGTCAGTAAGTCAATTAATCAGCAGGTTCTTGGTTCCAATAAAGAGACCCTCGCACTCAACCCTACTGCCTGTGAGCCGGGTGCCTGTAGGGGTGGGTGGGCAGCCAAGGAAAAGCATAAGGTGTCGATGGTTCGGCGTCTGGTTGCAAGGTGCTGGATGTGGTGGTATCGCTACCGGAAGTGATGTCAGGAGTTCTATATACACCCTCAGCTGGCGGGTAGCGAAGGTGGTGCCATCTAGCGTATAGTTGGATAGTACAGCCAAGTGTTAACTGGAAGTGGAGGAGGTTTTGGACAATACAGTACAGATGGCGCACATGTAGCTCACTGAACTAAGGGTGGCAGCACGATCTATCCCTTGTTGGGTGCGAATTACCCATGTTGCTGAAGCAACATGATCAATTGATCACCAATAGGCCTATATTCTTTTTCTGTCTAGGAACCCCCGAAGACATGATGTACATTTATCACACCGTTGGGCACCAACAAGAGAATCTCATCTTTGAGTAAGTCTGGTTTAAGTATACCATCATTGCATCATTTGTATACTGCCTTAGCTAGAGCTTGATTTAACCAGTTATTTAAATGGCAATAACCGGCAACTGCCAGTAGATTTTCATTTCAATTTATTTATATTAAAAAAATATATATATATATAAATATATATTAAAGTTGTATAATCCGATCGTTTTGATGTTCTTCTATATTTGTTTAAATCGATAAATATAGTAGATTGATCACTATCATTTACTTCAGTTTAGATTGAAGTATTGTTTAAAAAAAACTATTTTAAAGGATTAACGTTAGCAATATTTGAAGTGAACACATGTCAGTGCAGACTACTACAGCCGCTCCCCTGGAATTGTAATTCTTTTAAATGGTTTAAATCCGTAAGTCTTTTGATGCTAATAAGTACATACATACAGGCAAGGCACAGGGTAGGTTCAACAACCATACAACGCATAACTTGTACATAATCCTGGTCATGGAAACTGGTATCGTGTGGGTGATGAAAATGGGAAATATTGAGCCTAGAGCACGATCCAAACCCACACTTCTTGCCATGCCAGGACCAGCGTCCTAACCATTACATTAATAGACTCCCTGATGCTATCACCCTATTCACGCCAACCAGTCTATGTGGCTCCTTGCCTGAGAGGTCAGTGCAGACTACTATATTCGTCTCCCTGTAATTGTAAGTCTCTTATTTTAGGTACTCCAAAGTGATTTTGTATTTGAATGTTTCAGTGTTTAAAATTATATAGGTGTATAGATCTTTTAAATCCGATTCCAGTGATATAAAATGTATATAGATCTCTTGAAAAGTTCTAAAATCATGAAGTTTTAAAGATTCATTTTTTCACCCTTATTTGTGCACATTTCCAAATTAGGGAAATCTAGGTTTTTGAGGCCCCACCACAAAAGCTATGTTGTATATAATTTGTCCACTATTAAAGAATCTCACTCTCTATAGCACAAGTAACAGGCACCATTTTTTTCCAGACCATTAGCTTTGTTATTCTGTCAGATATTTCATGCTAAACTTGCTAAATTCCTTAATTTCTACTGAAAATCATCAGGGTTAATCATAAATTCTTTGAAATATCATAACTTCTGTTCTACTTACACTATCACTCTATTTCTTATTCCAAAATAATCAGAATCAGAAGCTGTATATGATCATGTTTTGAATTAATATGAGGCAAAAACTGAAAGTTCACTTTTATAGGCAACTACAAGTCTAGGTCGCAAAGACATTAACTTTATTAAGATGATTAAACAGATTCCCTTGGGCAACAATAGGCTTCAGAAATGTTATCAATGTCTGGCACCTTCCTTGCTCTAAAGTCATCGTTGATGGGTGCCACACCAAGCTTTTTCTGCTGAAACAGAAGCTTCAATCAACACCATGTTTGTCGCTTCAGTGAGGGAGAGAGGAAGACATGGTCATTTCTCAGACCAACCTTGCCGAGTATGATATATATCTCAACGAAATATTGTTCTAGTTAGGTGGAGGAAGACTTGAGCTTTCTGATGATATAATTTTCATGACGATCCTGATTAATTTTCAAGGCGAATGAGCGTCTGAATATTTTCACACCTTCTGTTCAATCAAATTTCATGCTAATGAAGCCCGGTTTCTTCTCCATCTTTCAGTGGCGGTTATTTTTAGCTCAGGTGACCATATTCAGCAAGGTAGCAATTTTAGGGAAGGGAGTGGCTAAGACTGGATGCAAACAGACTATGGCAAACATGCACAGAGCTGCTGATGGTACACCCAAATAAGGTCCTGTTAACTCCAATTTATTTCATCATGTTAATTATGAATCAAACACCCTAAAAGACAAAAGAACAGGCATTCACGTTTTATTTCAAACAAAGAATTAGTGGAGATTGAAGTGGTTTAAGAATGGTTAAATTATGTCAGATTTTGCGATGCGGACAGCGTATCAGCCCACTTTGGGGTAATGGTTTACGTCCATAAGTCATTCAATTCTGACAATCCTACCCCAACCAGTGTGTGTACTATCCTGGTAATTCAGTAATGCAGATCACCAGGTTAGCTAATGGGGTGCTATCCTGGTACTGTGTGTACCAGGTTAGCTAATGTACTATCCTAGTACTGCAGAGCACCAGGTTAGCTAATAATGAACTATCCTGATAATGCAGATCACCAGGTTAGCTAATAATGTGCTATCCTGGTAACACATATCACCATACTAGTTAATGATGCATTATCCTGGTAATGCATAATACCACATTTGTTAATGTAACACTATCCTAGTAATTCAGAACACCAGGTTAGCGAAAGATGCACGATCTTGGTAATGCAGATAACCAGGTTAGCTATGCACTATCCTGGTGGAGGCCGCCCGGGGCGGGTGCAATGTCGTCACGTGAGATGGTGTGGGGGCCGCCCCTCTCCCCTGCGGAGGGCGACAGCAGGCTGGACTGCCTGAGCATCGCGTAGTACCCAAGGAGGAGGGCAGCCTGACCGAGGGGGAGGGCAGCCTGAGGGACGACGCCCGAGGGTCCGGCGGAGGCGAGGTAGCGCAAAACGACCATGAGATGCTGCGGGGTAAGGGGTGGTGGGGGGGGGTGGGGAAAGCACATGCAGCAGTGGGGCAGGGACGGCGTGGACGGTGAGCAAAAAGGGGCATGCGGTGAGCTGTGAAGGGGAGGGTGTGGTCACGTGTCACGGCGGGGGTGGCACCATCCGGGTGCGCGCGGCGGCGGGGACCACACCGGCGGCCAGGGCGACAGAATTTGGGTGATAGTAGAGTTGTTTGCGGTGTGGGCTGCACAGGGGGGTGGAGGTGCGCCGCCGACGGATCAAAAATCCGCCGAGGGGCTCGCCGCAGTCCTACACTCAGAGTTCTTTTTGGTGGTGGCAGGCGGGGCGGCTGGCTTCCAGTGTCGAGCGAGGCACTGGTACTGCAGGGTCAGGGCGGCCAGTGGGGTGGGCCGGTAGAGTGGTGCCGGCAGGGCGCGAAGCCGTGGCGGCTACCGGGTGGCGGCTGGGCGGAGCCGTGGGCAATGGCCATCGGCTCGGCGAATACGGCGAGGCGCCCCATAGTACATGCTTTGGTGTCCATGATCGCCTCGGCAGTGGCGATCCACTGGGCGGCCTCGGAAGGATGGCATGAGGAGGAGGTCAAGGAGACAGAGTCCGGGACTGTGGTGTCCGGTGTTCTCCTGGCGCTGCCCCGGCCTTTGGAGTGACCTCGCCCTTGGGCGATAGATGCATGGTAAGTCGTGGAGGAGTAGGTAAAAAAAGTGAGTGCTGCTGGAGGAGGCAGGATGCGGAGTGGCTGGGTGCAGTGGCCGGCCGCATAATAAGGGGGAGAACAGGGGGGGACGGGTGAAGCAAGGAGGAAAGAGGGGGGGTATTCCTCCGCCGCGAATCAAATTCAATGCAAGCATTATGACCAATGCAGTGTACTAGGCTAGCTAATTACCAGTACCAATTGTGCAAGTCATTGGTTTGACTCAGTGGTGGATCAAACCACATGGACAGTGCCGGATTTACCTATAGGCTTGGAAGGCTGAAGCCTGAACATCTAGGGGGGCTCCAGTAAGGCATATAATACTTTTGACCCTGTTATAGGGCTTTGGGAGGGGCCTCATAAGTGGAATAGCCTAGGGACTCTTTTTAGAGGGTCCGTACGGGACCTGGAAGGTCCTGAAAAGTCTCGAGAACTTAATTTGTCCTATTTCAAGGCCTTGAAAAATCCTAAGTTTAACCTATTTTGGGTAATTAGTCTTAAAAAGTCTTCAATTCCATCAAACTGTCCCAACTGATCTAAATTAGACCATTCGGCATTCGTTTTTTCCCCCTGAAATCGAAATTAAAATAGTTGTGAAGTCCTATCAAAACCCGCCTTGAAATAGCCTTTAAATAACCTTGAATTCCATATCTTCACTTGTGTATGGACCCTGTCTTCAGCTAAATCTGGTACTGCACACGGCCTGCACACGGTACTGCTCTGGATTTGCAGCTGGTTGCTGTACACATGTGTGGTGTTTGTACTTCAGCTGTCTGTGGCAGGGAGTTCCCTGTAACATTTCTAAGTTCTACACCCACATCCTGGACTACGGACTGTGTCACACCTTCAACCTGGAGACGCCTTACCTGGAGACGAGAGAGACAGGTGAGTAAAGCCTCACTCACAGATCTCTGTGATTTAGTGTATTTCCGCGATTTATCAAATATATTTGCAGATTTATTTAAAGTTGCATAGTCTGATGGTTTTGACTTTCTGTCATTTTCTGAGATAAATATATTAGATTGATTGATTTAATCTACCTTACTGTAGCTTGAAATAACTTTGATTTTAAACGGCTAACTTTTGAGATATTTGAAGTGCAAACACAGACACCATAGGCTTCTGCAGTAACAAGTTCTATTAAATTGGCTCGGTATTCCATTCTATGTGGTGCCAAATGTTTGCTAAGTGTACCAGTAGCTAACTTCGATAGGTAGGATTAAATCTAGATAATTGTTTTGGTTTTGAAAATTTGATATTTTCATCGGACTACGCAGCTTTAAAGCTGCTTTGTCCGATGAAATCATTTCTTTTCTGTGTAGAGACAATATGTTACTAATCTGCTAGCATCATAATTCATTATCGGTGAAAGTAATCTGATAGCGTAACAGTGCATTATCAGTGTACACCTCAGTGTGTTGCTAATCTAATAGCATCATAATTCATTATCACTGTACACCTCACTATGTATGTAATCTGATAGCGTCACAGTCTGTCATCAGTGTACACCTCAGTGTGTTGCTAATCTAATAGCATCATAATTCATTATCAGTGTACACCTCACTATGTATGTAATCTGAAAGCGTCACAGTCTGTCATCAGTGTACACCTCAGTGTGTTGCTAATCTAATAGCGTCATAATTCATTATCAGTGTACACCTCACTATGTATGTAATCTGATAGTGTCATAGTGCATTATCAGTGTACACCTCAGTGTGTTGTTAATGTAATAGCATCATTATTCATTATCTTACTTATACTTATACTTATACTTATCCTCTTCTGCTTAAGAAATTAGGGATCAATGCCTGTTAGCAGCTTTGGCCTGTCTAAGTGGGACCTAGTGAAATTATAGTTTTTGTGCGGCGAGCGCTGACTGTAGCGGTAAATAAGCCAGTGCTTATCGAGGCGTCCTTTGAAAGAGTTTAAGCTTGGGGCATTCACTACATCAGCTGGTAATCTGTTCCAAGTGTTCCCGGCTCTTTCAGTGAGGAAATTTTGACGAACTTGCTTGTTAGTTCTGGGTTTGACGATCTTCTTATTATGCCCTCTGGTTATCAGCCCGTGTGTTGGCTCGAGTATGATGTACCGGTGTTTGACTGTATAAGTTCCGCTGAGGTGTTTGTAGATCTCAATGAGGTCTCCACGGGCCCTTCTGTAGTATAGGCTTGGCAGGTTTAGTGCTCGTAGTCGGTCTTCATAAGAGAAATTCTTCAGGGTTGGTACTAGGCAGGTTGCATGCCTCTGTACTCTCTCGAGAAGTTCACAGTCCTTCCTGTACATTGGTACCCATGGATATCCATATTCTAGCTTGCATCTCACCAGGGATGTGTATAGCTTGGTCAGACTGACTTCATCCAGGTATGTGGAATTATGTCTTATGAGGCCGAGTGTTCTATTGGCTTTCCCAGGCAGGGTCTCACAATGAATTGAGAAGGTCAGGCTCGGGTCTATCCAGACCCCCAAGTCTTTTTTGAGATCCGTGCTCTGCAACTCTATCTGTTCTCCTGCAGCTGTAGACATTTTATAATTTGCCCTCTGATTGCTTCATCCGAGGTGGAGCACTTTGCATTTGTCGGGGTTAAATCTTAACTGCCATGCATCAGCCCATGCTTGTAGGTTATTCAGGTCGCCTTGCAGTCTAGCTACATCAGACTCGTCTTTGATATGCGTAACTAGTTTTGTGTCATCCGCAAACATCTGGATGCATGTGTGTACCATGTCAGGCATCTCGTTAACGAAAATGACAAATAATAGCGGCCCTAATACACTGCCCTGTGGGATACCGCTGAGAACTGCAGCTATGGCTGACAAATATCCTCTGATAGATACTTGTTGTTGTCTGCCCCTGAGAAAGTCTGCTACCCATTTCCACAATTCTCCCTTGATGCCATACTTGTCCAGCTTCATTATCAATGTACACCTCACTATGTATGTACTCTGATAGTGTCATAGTGCATTATCAGTGTACACCTCAGTGTGTTGCTAATCTAATAGCATCATAATTCATTATCAGTGTACACCTCACTATGTATCTAATCTGATAGTGTCATAGTACATTATCAGTGTACACCTCAGTGTGTTGCTAATCTAATAGCATCATAATTCATTATCAGTGTACACCTCACCATGTATGTAATCTGATAGTGTCATAGTGCATTATCAGTGTACACCTCAGTGTGTTGCTAATCTAATAGCATCATAATTCATTACCAGTGTACACCTCACTATGTATCTAATCTGATAGTGTCATAGTACATTATCAGTGTACACCTCAGTGTGTTGCTAATCTAATAGCATCATAATTCATTATCAGTGTACACCTCACTATGTATGTAATCTGATAGCATCACAGTGCATTACCAGTGTACACCTCAGTGTGTTGCTAATCTAATAGCATCATAATTCATTATCAATGTACACTTCACTATGTATGTCATCTGATAGTGTCATAGTGCATTATCAGTGTACACCTCAGTGTGTCGCTAATCTAATAGCGCCATAATTAATTATCAGTGCACACCTCACTATGTATGTAATCTGATAGCATCCCCGTCCTGATATGACCTTAGATGTTGCTAGGACGTAAAACAACAACAAACAAACAAACAAACAAACAGCATCACAGTGCATTATCAGTGTACACCTGTGTGTTTCTAATCTAATAGTGTCATAATTCATTATCTGTGTACACCTCACTATGTATGTAATCTAATAGTGTCATAGTGCATTATCAGTGTACACCCCAGTGTGTTGCTAATCTAATAGCATCATAATTGAAAACAGAACGAGACAGTAGTATAAAGTGGCAATTTTAATTCTTTCTATCTTAGCTTGTTACATTACTCTTTCATGCTGAGATGACCTTAGATATTTCAAGGATTACAGGCACTTAACCCTATCGATACATCATATTAGTTGGGTGGGTGGGACGGCAAATCTGGGCGGCAGAAGTACGTCCTCTCGGTTTGAAAAGTCTGGTCGAAGTGAATATCTCCAGAGCCACATCATCGGCTTTGACTGGAAATCACTATAGGTGGCGCGTCAATCGGTGGCCATTTTAGTTCTAAAAGCTCCAATGTGAGATGTCACCGCGCACCAAGTTGATTTTAATTAGTGCTTGTTCTAAGAAGTTTCATGTGGTAGATGGGTGTCGATCAAGCGGTGCCAAAGTTTATTAGTTCGTTCAGAAATAGAAGAGTGCTGCGGCGTCCATGGTGGCCTCATCCTAGTCTGAAGTTCACAGTCTCGTTCATTCAATTACCCATGTTGCGCACATCATGGACAATTGAAAACAGAACGAGACAGTAGTATAAAGTGGCAATTTTAATTCTTTCTATCTTAGCTTGTTACATTACTCTTTCATGATGAGATGACCTTAGATATTTCAAGGATTACAGGCACTTAACCAAAAAGTAGAGTAAGTGTCCTGGGAGCCGATGAAACCGACTGCCTTGGTACATAATCATGCACCGCGTCAGTGGTCCAATGACCCAAGTGTTTGATGTTGCTGATTGACGATCATTGCAGAGCACAGGCTTGTGCACCACCTCGTCTCAGACTATGCAGTGTCATTGCCGCTGGGGCCGGATGACCTGCCATGGACAGGGCCAGTCGTATGGTGTCAGGCAACGCGATTGCGCGTAGAGGTGATCGTTGGTCCTCAGGAAGGCAGGGCCATCGGGGTGAAGTGGTGTCCTGGACACGTAATCCTTCCATGCTTGATGTGGACAGTAGGGCGATCCAGTTATCGCCGGAACAAGAAATGTCTCTTGGAGACGATGACTCGTATTGTTTTTGATTACCGGACTCGGACATTGATGCCCACTGCGGTTAGCCTCAAATCCTTGGCCCGAAGATAGTGGCCAGGGTCAGAGCTGCCAAATTTAGGAAAGGTTAGTCTGTCAGAGAAGTGTGCGATGATAGTAGCTAGCACCAGTAGTATTCCCTTGCCTGGGCTGCCTTATTCCTCCAGGTCCCAATCGCCAGCCCCGCCTTAATGGCATCAAGAAGCCGCTGAAGGTGACGTTGTGAGTAACCTGGGGAGAGAAGGCAAAAAATTTAAATATCGATCCAGGTTACAGGTTAGGGGTCAAAGCATTGTCATGTGTCACAATCACCGATTCCAGGCCGGCCTCAGCAACAAGTCTCTGGCTAGACTCCTTGCACGCAAGTCGAAACACCTACAACTTAGAGCATCAGGAGAATGATGTCCTTTCCTGGTTTGTGTCGGACAAGAATGTCGGTACTCCTTCGTGCGGCAAGCAGCCAGATCTCCCGGGCACAGGCACAGATGACAGGGTCGCAACCTGCCCTGGAACTGAGCACCTGCTGTGAGGTTGCATTGTTTGTGTTTATTGCGATGGTGTATTTGTGCGCTTGATGTGGAGCGAGATGTTTGGGGGCGACAACCAGATTTATCGCCTCGAGCTGTGGGTTTTTGAGATGGTCTCCAGACAAATTCAGCTTTCGTGTAGGATGTCGCTATACTCGTGACTCTAGAGTGGCTATGTATACTTAAGCCTGTGTCACTTGTTCTGCGAGTACATCAACAGTGTACGGGGAGCCGTTTCCATGCAGGGTCATTAGACATTTTTATGTGATTCTTATCATGCATTGTAGGCCTTTTTCTCAGATTGTGATTTGTTAGCTTCTGACATGGTCTGCAAACAAATTTGTGTAGGAAGTTGCTATACTCGTGACTTCAGTGTGGCTATGTATACTTAAGCCTGGGTCACTTGTTCTACGAGTGCATCAACAGAGTGCGGGGACCGGTTATTTCAATGCAATGTCATTATAATGTGGGTTGTCAGCTTTTGTCTATCAAGCAATGCCCAATTGTGCCATGATGATAAGGCTCGGCACCCTATTAAGCTTATGAGACAAAGAACGCAGAGCCCTTGGTGAATTGACATCTTAGAATGTGATTGAAGAATGCTTTGCGGTTTCATGTCATTACTCAAATCCTATGCACTGCCCGACCTCTAGGTCGTGGTGATGTCAGCACTCCCTGAGACTTTGCGTCTGCGACAATGTCTAGACGGTCACCATTACAGCAGCCAGACAAGATCTGGGTGTAGTTCGCATGCACTCTGTGTACTGATAACTTTTGTCTGGCCAAGTGCGAGATCTGGGTCAGCGTCTGGTTCATGGCGCTTATGTACAGGTCAGTGTAATTAAGAGGGTGGTGGGTGAAAAAAAGGTCTCTGGAATATGTATGGTGCAATAGTTGTTACATTGTTGCATTGTGGAAATCGACATGGTTGTTGTTTTCCAATTACCTTCGTTTTTTACCCAAGTTTAATGTGGGTCACCATTCCAATATAATCAAAGCTGTCGGTTGCATGTGAGGTTCGCTGATGTCAGCATTGAGAATTATAATGTAGATTGTCAGCTTTTGTTACTTAACTTATTGTGTTTTTGTTTCTTGATGTTGGTCACCATTTCTGTAATGTCAGCACTGGCGGTTGTATATGCAGTTTTCGTCGAACATGCTGTCATGGCCGTCTCGCCACGGTGTGATGTTAGGACACCGGTAGTGCGGGGTAGCAGACCTCGATTTTTGTCGTTCCGCATTTTTGTGCGGTTCGTTGATACATGCATTAATACCAGGTTTGATATCGTCAATGAGGTTTTTTACTGCAGCCAGAACCACAGTTAATCCTACATCCGGAGGCTTCTTTATCGCCTCAATTCGGCGTGTCAGCTCAAACGACCGCCTGCGTAGCGATCCGTTGAGCATGCTGTCATGGCCGCCTCCAAGTGGCATGACGTCAGCACTCCAGTGGTGAAGCGCAACGGAGCCGGATTTCCGTCGATCTGCATTTTCCTGCAGTTCATGAATATATGTGTAGTGGTCTGCACTGACCTCTCAGGCAAGTAACCACATAGACAGGTAGGCGTGGGGAGTGTGTTGATATCAGGGAGCCTAGGTGGTGTAATGGTTAGCACACTGGCCCGGAATGCAAAGAGATGTGGGTTCGAGTCCCGCTCTAGGCACAGTATTTCCCTTTTCATCACCCCCCCACGACACTGGTTGCCGTGATCAGGATCCTGTACAAGCTTTGCGCTGTATGGTTGTTGAACCTACCCTGTGTATGTATGTGTTAGTGCATTGCCTGTATGTATGTAATTGTAAGCATTACAAGACTTACAATTCCAGGGGGACGAGTGTAGTGGTCTGCACTGACCTCTCAGGCAAGTAACCACATAGACAGGTAGGCGTGGGGAGTGTATTGATATCAGGGAGCCTAGGTGGTGTAATGGTTAGCACACTGGCCCGGAATGCAAAGAGATGTGGGTTCGAGTCCCGCTCTAGGCGCAGTATTTCCCATTTTCATCACCCCCACGACATATGCATGTATGCCAAGGTTGACCTCAGCGACGTGGTTCTTTATTGTAGCCAGAGCCACGATTAATCCTACCTCCACAGGGTTCTTTATCACGTCCACTTTTTGGTGATAGTAGGTTTCAGCGGATTGTACCGCGGAGGAGCGATGGTTTGTGGGTTTAAATGATCGCCTTCGTGGCGATCCGTCGAGCATGCTGTCATGGCCGCCTCCAAGTGGTATGACGTCAGCACGCCACCGGCTGGCAGAAACTGCATCATAGATAATACGTCCTCCCTTGCCGGCACACGTCCGACACTGCGCGCTATCGGCTGAAAAAAGATTTGAACCCACGACTCCCACAAGTCCGTCGTTCATGCCGGTATCCAGGATCAGAGGAGAGTTCAGCCGATCGCACAAAAGAGGAGCAATGACGTGTCGACTCAAGCGATCCCCCCTGTAGCGATCCATTGAGCATGCTGTCATGGCCGCCTCCAGGCTTCTCTGCCAGATCCATTTGTTTGTATTGCTTCGTCTGCGTGCCTTAAGCCAAAGTTGTCTGACTTGAACAAGACTAGCTATTCAGGATATTGTAGGGTATAGCCACTGACTCCGACCTGATGTTCTTGTTTTCTTTCAACTTCCATGCTCGCTCCAGTTATAGTCCAAATCTGGGCGGCAGAAGTACGTCCTCTCGGTTTGAAAAGTCTGGTCGAAGTGAATATCTCCAGTGCCACGTCATCGGCTTTGACTGGAAATCACTATAGGTGGCGCGTCAATCGGCGGCCATTTTAGTTCTAAAAGCCAATATAGATGTCACCACCAGTCTGATTTTAATCTAGCTGCATAGTTCAAGAAGTATCATGTAGATGGCGTGTCGATCAGCGGCCAAAGTTATTAGTTCTAAGAATAGAATATAGTCGGCGCCATGGTGCCCTAACCTACTGAGATTCACAGTCTCGTTCATTCAATTACCCATGTTGCGCACATCATGGACAATTCATTATCAATGTACACCTCACTATGTATGTAATCTGATAGCATCACAGTGCGTTATCGATGTAAACCTCAATGTGTTGCTAATCTAATAGCGTCATAATTCATTATCAGTGCACACCTCACTATGTATGTAATCTGATAGCATCACAGTGCGTTATTGATGTACACCTCAGTGTGTTTCTAATCTAATAGTCTAATAATTCATTATCAGTGTACACCTCACTATGAAGTAATCTGATAGTATCATATTGCGTTAACAATACACGCCTCTATAAGATACAAGCCGACTCACCACCTATGTGGGTGTCTCTTCTTAGGCTCAAGCAGGGGTCTGAGGCTGGTTCTTAACATCGAAGGCTACGAACAGATGCGCGGTCCACAAGATGACTCCGGAGTCAAGGTACGATACAGGATAACTTAACTTCCAAATTAACTTACATATCCTCTTCTGGCTGATCTAGGCACTATTGATCCTCTAATGCCAGTTCATTATGGTAAAAAAGAACTATTTTTGTGCACACATATGGAGGTCGATGGAGCTCTGAAGTCATATAATTGTGGGTGTCCTCTCCAATGTCTATCCAGCCTTCTCTCAAATGCTTCTACCGTTGGCGCTTCAAACACTTGGTCTGGAAGACTGGTTTATGGAGCTGTCCTGATATGACGTTGGATGTTGGCAGGACGTAAAACTCCAACAACCAACCAATTATATATGTACATGCATTGTTTATTCGTCAAGTAAAAATAAACGCGTATATGAATATGGATATTTCCCATTTTCTACAGTTGCTAAGGTGTAAAACCACAATAAAAATATCAAATAAAGCTGTATATAATTATGGATGTTTCCTATTTCCTAAATTTGCTATGGTTGGTTGGTTAAGCCTATGTAATTATGGATATTTCCTATTTTCTAAAGTTGCTAGGGTGTAAAACCACAATAAACAGATACACTAAGCGTGTAAGCCTATGTAATTATGGATATTTCCTATTTTCTAATGTTGCTAAGGTGTAAAACCACAATGAACATGAAATAAACATGTATATAATTATGGCTGTTTCCTATTTTCTAATGTTGCTAAGACGTAAATCCACAATAAACTGATAAAATGAAGGTGTATATAGTCATAGATGTTTCCTGTTTGACCTATTTTTCAACAGATGTTTCTGTTCAACCAAAGCGAGGTTCCCTTTGTGCGGGACCTGGGTTTCGCTATTGGCCCCGGAGTCCATGCCCTGGTGGCAACCACATACACTAAGGTAGGCACCATTTGCTATTTTCTGCATCCCATAGCACACCAGTTTTTGTAATTTCCAGAACTAAATCAAATCAAAATGATTTTATGCCGTCATTAGAAATACCAGTCCTGATAAACCTTATGCAGGGTCCGTTAGGGGCATGGAAAGTCTTGAAAGGTCTTGAACTTCATTTGCCCCATTTCAAGGCCTTGAATTTAACCTATTTTGGGTAATTAGTCTTGAAAAGCCTTGAATTCCATTACACTGTTCCCACTGATCTAAATTATTATGAAATTGACATTTGTCATTGTTTCCCCCCCCCCCTTTAATTCCTATCAAGAACAGTCTTGAAAAGCCTTGAAATAGCCTTGAATTCCATATCTTCACATGTGTATGGACCCTGCTTATGTGATGCTCGGGTGAAACCCTAATAGGCATTATATATTATGAGTAATGTCCCGGGGGGGGGGGAGAAGTGGCGCGCAATTTTTGGCCTGATAAGCGGTGGGATGTGACCCAGCCATTCGAAGAGCTGCTTAGGGTTGCTACGACATGAAGCCCCAACAACACAAGCCTAATGTGATGTAGTAGTCTGCACTGACCTCTCAGGCAAGGAGCCACATAGACAGGTAGGTGTGGATAGAGCGGTGACATCAGGGATCCTAAGGGGTGTAATGGTTAGCACACTGGCCCGGAATGCAATAGATATGGGTTTGATTCCCGCTCTAGGCACAATGTTTCCCATTTTCATCATCCCCATGACACTGGTTGCTGTGACCAGGATCCTGGACAAGCTATGCGCTGTATGGTTGTTGAACCCCACCCTGTGTATATATATATGTGTAAGCGCATTACCTGTATGTATGTAATTGTAAGTATTATATGACCATTAACAAAATTGCAATTCCAGGGGGATGAGTGTAGTAGTCTGCCCGGAGCTCTCAGGCAAGGAGCCGCATAGACAGGTATGCACAAGCAGGGTGGTGACATCAGGGAGCCTCCATGATGTAATGGTTAGCACACTGGCCTGGAATTCAATAGATGTGGGTTTGATTCCCGCTCTAGGCACAATATTTCCCATTCTCATCACCCCCCTATGACAATATTTATTTAAGGAAACTGACATAAACTGAAAACCAGTGGATGATGCGGCTCTGATCGAGTTACTTTCACTTTCAGGCCGTCTCCCTGGGGCAACCATGGGGAAACTGCTCTCAGGAGGAAACTTACTCTGAGTGCAAGCGGAGGTGTGAAACCAGGGCAATGATTGCCAAGTGCCAGTGCAGGGACGCATACATGGACATCACTGTTAAGGGTAGGTATTTCATGGCCAGAAGTGGCGGCCCTAGGGTTGCTGACGCCCTGGGAAAGCTAAACTTCACCGCCCTTACAAGTATAATTTTAGTAAATTTTCACTAGCTGGAAAAACTGCAAATATTGGAATAACGGTTTTATTTATAATGTGGCACCCCTTGCATGTGGTGCCCCAGGTGATTACCGAAGTTGCCGGTACCTTCAGCTGGCCCTGGTGACAACAGTCATCAGACTGAGGGGGGCATGGTGGTGATTAACCCGCATGTCAAGTTAGGATCAGCTTTATTATTATTTCTGAAACAAAATATAGAATGTTACGCGCTTCCAAGAACTAGTGGGTTTAGAATGTTACAAAAGAGAAAGCCCTGAACGACCGGAAATAAGGCAGTGGGACAGGAAGGGAATTAAAAGTGGTCTCACGTAATTCCATACAGGTGTTGGGGTGTTTGTTCTGCAAGTTAAGCAATTTGCAGAGTCAGTCATGCGAAGCGAATATCAATTTTGCTATCATTTGATGCAAATCTGACCATTTTAGATTTTCATCTAAATTTCAATGTAAACCCCCCAAAAATATGACTGGCAAATGAAACTGATTGAATTAATACCATTAAACTAAAGGTGCATAGTCCAATGATTTCACATCTGTAATTTTCTGAGATAAGTATTAGGTTGATCGTTATAATGTATCTTACTTTACTTTGAAGTAACTTTTACTTTAAATGGATAACTTTTGAGATATTTGAGGTGCAAACATGCCAAATTAATTTTGGCAAACATGCCAAACACAGCAGCACTGTAATGTCATGATGAGTGTGCATAAAGACCCTATAACGCTAAGACGGCTCAAACCCTATCTCTCCCATGGCAATGTAAATATTGCAGTGCCATCTTGTGGTGGGTTTGATCAGCCCGGCAGAGGGTGTGTTTAAAATAAAAAAAGAGAGATTGCCTGCCATTTGGATTTGGCCGATGTGCCTACTGCCTGGTCCCCACCTCCCTCTGTCCCTCTCCCTCATTCCACCGCTCTCTCCCCCTCCCTCCCGCCCTCTCGCCCTCCGCTCCCGCCGACCATCCCTCCTGATCCCGGCTTCACTGACGCTTCCCCCTCCCTCCCACGCCCTCCACTTCCTTCACTCCCCTTCCATCCCCTCCCTTTCCCCCTCCGTCCCACCCTCACCCGGCCTCACCGCCTTTCCCCTCCCCTTCCCCCTCCCATCCCCACCCTTCCCTCTCCCTTTCTCCCTCCTCATCCACCTTACCCAGCACTCTCACACCACACCTCCCTCCCTTCCCCCTTCCTCCCACTTCCTCCCCCCCCCACACACTCCCTCCCTCTCTCTCCCCCTCCCTCTCCTCACCCACCTCACTATCATGCCACACCTCCCCCCCCTCCCCCTTCCTTCCCGTTAACCCTCCCTCTCCACCTCCTCATCCCCCTCCCCCCTTCCTCCCACCTTCCTCCCCAAGACCCCCTCTTCCTCCCCTGCACTCCCACTCCCTCCCCCGCACTCCCTCTCCCCCCCCTCCTCACCCACCTCAGTCTGTGCTCTCACACCAATCCTCACGTCCCCCTCCCCCTCCCTGATGTAAGTGGGGGGATGGGGAGGTGCCCACTGATTGCGTGTTGCTACTCACCACCACTGCTAAGGTCATATCAGCCACTCCACCTCTCCACCCCACCCACCCCCGTCACCATACACACATTCTGTGTGGTTGGGGTGTAGGTGGGTATGGTGGGGGTGTAGGTGTAAGGGTGTGTAGGGTGTGTGTGAGAGGGGTGTAGGCGGTTTGTGGTGGAGTTGTAGGGGTCTTGCAGAGCAGCACCTCACAATCTTTAGCATCCCTAAAGCCCCACCACACGCCTACACCCTCACCACAGCCCTAAACCTCCACCACAAAACACCTAACCCCCCCCCCCCCACATATACCCCCACCACATCCCTAAACCTTCACCACAACCCCACGACACCTACACTCCCACCACACACACACCACACCTACACTATCGCCAAACACCTGCAATCTCACCACACACACCTACACCCCCACGGCACACACACAACACACTTACACTCCCAGCACACACACCCATCACAGACGTACACCACCAACACACACATACCTACACCTCCACCACATCCCTAAATCCCCACCACATCCCCACCACATCACTAAACCCCCACCACCCACCTACCAAGCAACAGCAGGGTTTCTTCTGACACTCCAATGCTATCAAAATGACCAAACCCACCACCTGGTGCGCTGGCTGTTCTCTTGATTACACAGTACAGGCTGAGTGAGCCGTCTTAGTGTTATAGGGTCTTTGGTGTGTACTGTCACAAGTCACTAGCCATCCTGATATGACCTTAGATGTTGCCAGGATGTAAAACTCCAACAACTAACTACCCGGCTCTACCTACCCTAAAGCCGTGAATATGGATTATGCTGCCAACACGGCATAAAGAAACCACCAATCAATCAATCAATCTACCCTGAAGTTGCTTGTGTTGTCAGAGTCCTCGTGGGGTCCATCAGATATGTACATCAAGACTCCCGTGTGCGGACTGTCCGACTACCTGTACTGCGTGACGGAGGACCCAGCCTCGGCTGTCAACAACGGTGAATTTTTAACTTAAAAATAGACGAGTCTGTAATTCCCGTCCAAAGCAAAACAAATGCACATGGTTATTGGGTTTACCTATACCTGCAGTGTAGTTCGGTTCCCGGTCGAGTCAACCCAATGACTTATAAAATTGATACTTGTCGCTTCCGAGCCTGGCATTCGGCATTAACAGGATAAGGCAAGCACTGGTTGGTTCAGTGTCAGGATAATGTGACTGAGTGGGATATCGGGTCATGGTGCCAGTAGCCTGATTTCCCAGTGTGGGCAGCACTATGGAGTCATCATGAATGGTACCACTCATGGCGACTGAACTGTCACATGTATGATTGTCACAAGTCAGTACCCGTCCTGATATGACCTTAGATGTTGCCAGGATGTTAAACTCCAACAACCAACCTATATGTTTAGTACAACACTTCTGTACTTCTATTATTTAAAAATAAAATTAAACAATTTGGCATAAACATGGATTCACTAATGCAACATAATAATGTAATAAATATATTTAAGACATAATTATCCATAATTAAGCTTTTTGAGTCCAATTCCCCAACAAAACAATCAGTCACTTTACTTACTTAGGCTGATGTTCGCATCACCAACATCACTCAGAGTTTGCATTACCAACATCACTCACATTTTCAGCTGAGAGCAAGTGCTCTGTAGGAAATGTCTAATCTACATTTTAATATAGATAAATGTAATAATTGTCCAAATTCCATGATTTGAAGAAGTATCAACCAATGATTGTCATGGCATTTTGGCTTCTTGGTCAAAAGTACAATTCTAGAAATATCTGGATCTAGAATTCTAAACCTAAATCTAGACTGTTAGAAATCTGACAAAAATATGCCAACAAGAATTGCGGAATGGGCATAGGACTGGTTAGCTCAGTGTCAGGATAATGTGACTGAGTGGGATATCGGGTCATGGTGCCGGTGGCCTGATTTCCCACTGGGGCAACACTATAAAGTCACCATGAGTGCGCACTGTCACAAGTCAGTACCCATCGTAATATGATCTTAGATGTTGCCAGAATATAAAACTCCTATGACCATCTCATATCTCCATCTTTCCTTCCAGTTACGACAAGCAGCTGCGAGTGCAAAGAGCCATGTATTGGGGGCGCCTACACACCCTCACTCTCCTATGCAACACTCTCCTCAAGCACAGTCGACAAGCTGAAGGCGAAAGGCCTCACCTCCCTGGAATCGAAGGTCAATGTGGCCATGGAGGCACAGCAGCGAACCAAGCCAGATATGTACAGCAAGGACCTGGACCTGCTCAAGAACCTCATCAGCGACATCACCATCTATGTGGACTTCATCCGCCTGAACATCTACAATACGCACCGGTCGATGCTCATCAGTGTTCCCAAGGCGCTGATAACGCTCATCAACAAGTACTTCTTCGCTGATGTTTCCATGGCATTGGAAAATGTTGACAAGTTCATGTACCATTACAACCAACAGATCGCCGGTCTCGAACACGCCACTTCAGATATCCTGAGCCGCATGCGCACAGACCTCTACTCCTTCATCAAGACCTTCGCTGATTCAAACCAATACCTGGAAGGCAGTCTCGACAACGTCTACATCACCATGAACTCTCTCAACGTGCTGCTGCACACCTACGAGATGCTGAACCGCAATATCCGTCCCTTCTTGCCTCAAAACATCTTCGGTGACAAAGTGAACTGCAGCATCAAGCTGCTGCTGGACAAAGCACAGTGGCTTGCGAATCAGCTGCTGTTGTTGAAGACCTCCACAAACAGTGCAGTGACAGCAATAACAAAGCCAGTGCCTCCCACCGGCCCCCAAGACTCACCAGGCGCTCTGCCCCCTCCATCGGGATACAAATCGAACGGGGAGGAAAATGGATCAGGTTCCAGCACAGATGATTCGAGCGCGAGTGATTCCACAGAGCAGTGCACAACTTGTCCTTCGCACTTCCAGCAAATGATCATCAGTATGCATGAGCGCTTCTCCAAGGACGCCACCGCCATGGGGTCATGCCTGGTGCTGTGCCCAGCGATGCTGGAGGAGATCATGGGATGGATTAAGGTGTATAATACCTCGGCAGTGTTGGATGTGGAGACCTTAGCAGTGTTCACCAAGACAGAGACGGTCACCAAGCACATCGACTTCTTCTCCGACTACACCAAGATTCAGAACTTCAAGAACGAGCTGACTAGCGCCTACGATGGCTACATCGCCGGGGTGAAGGGCCCGAAACACATTGCTGCCATGTTCTCTCCAGACACCATAAGCGAGCTGAAGCAGGAGTTCACCCAGTTCCAGAGTAGACTGACCGTTGTTGTGAAGATCTACGAAGAACTCGCTGAGCACAACATCGACCGCATCTTCAAGGCTTACAAGTACATCATCGTACATTTGGTGAGCCTTGCCAAGTTCTATGACTACCAGGAATACCTGAACATCGCCAGGTCTTTGAGGATCTGGAAGTCGCCTGTCAGCAGCATCGAGGACCCTATGAACCCAAGGGAGAGCGATAGCCTCCGCATCGACGACCTCGATGAGTTCTTGAAGAAGCAGGCGTCAAAGTTTCTGCACGACATTATCACGGCCTACTCGGCCTCTCTCGAGAATGGGCTGGAGTCGCTCAAGTTGGACATAAAGAATATGGGAACGATGCTGCTCGACAAGACGGAACTGGCTGCGGCGCATTACACCGAGTTCAAGGATAAGATCAAAGTCGACCACAACTTTGTCAAGTAGGTCACTGAGGCAGGCGTCGGTGCTGGGGGTGGTTCGTTGTTGGAGTTTTACATCCTGGCAACATCTAAGGGTGTATCAGGACAGGTACCGACTTGTGACAGTGCGTGCTCATAGTGCGACTTTATAGTGCTCCCCCACTGGGAAATCAGGCCTACTGCCAGCACCATGATCCGATATCCCACTCAGTCACATTATCCTGATTCTGAACTAACCAGTCCTTACCCTATCCTATTAATGCCAAGCATCAGGCTAGGAAACGACAAGTATCAATTTTGTAAGTCATTGGTTTGACTAGACCAGGAATCAAACTCTCGACCTTCTGCATGTTTATTAATCTGAATATATAATTTGTCAGTGCCGGGGCACTGGTCTTCCAGCCATTGAACAATCATGGTTGATTACACAATTTGGTGAGAGAGTAATCTGTGCCGTATCGTGTTACAGCACACCCCACTCTGTACAATTCGGAGAGAAACTTGCACTGTATAGTTTACAGCACAGACTGCTCTATATAGTACTGCAGGGAGAACTCATGCACAGGCAACCTCAGTCTGGAGGGTTAGCTACTAAGCCACTGACTGGACGCGATGGCCGAATCGGTAGAGCGCGGGCCTCCTGTGCGGTAGGTCAGGGGTTCAATTCCCGGTTGAATCAAACCAATGACTTACAAAATTGATAGTTGTCGCTTCCTAACCCAGATGCTCGGCATTATTAGGTTAGGGCAAAGGCTGGTTGGCTCAGTGTCAGGATAATGTGATTGAGTGGGATATCGGGACATGGTGCTGGTGGACTGGCCTCCCAGTGGGACAGCACTATAAAGTCACCATGAGTGTGCAGCTGTCACAAGTCAATACCTGTCCTGATATGACTTTCGATGTTGCCAAGATGTAAAAGTCCAGTTTCCCAGTGAGGCAGCATTATAAAGTCACCATTAGTGTGCCAGGAGTGTGCACTGTCACAAGTCGGTACCAGTCATGATATGACTTTATATGATACCAGGAAGTTAAACTCCAACAACCAATCAAGCTACTGCTCGATTAGTGGCATAATTGATTGTTTCTGAAAAATGCATTTCCCGCTTCTTCCGCTCCATTTGAAAATACAAATGTTCTTTCCTTTCGACAGGAGCAACTTCATCGTTGCTGACATCTTCTTCGCCCAGCTGAAGTACATGAGCATAACCCAGGAAGAGGCTTACAAGATTGAGGACTTCTTTGGTAAGAGTCACTGATAATGATGTCATCATTATCAGGGTCCATACGGGGCCTGGAAAGTTTTGAAAAGTCTTGAACTTCATTTCCCCCCATTTGATGGCCTTGAAAAACCTTGAATTTAACCTATTTTTGGTAATCAGTCTTGAAAATCCTTGAATTCCATTAAACTGTCCCCACTGATCTAAATTAGTCTGAAATCACCATTCGCTATTCTAGTTTTTTCCCACTGAAATCCACATGAAAATAGTCTTGAATTCAAAAACAACCTTGAAAAGCCTTGAAATAGCCTTGAATTCTATATCCTCACATGTGTACGAACCCTGCGATGATGTGGATTTAATCGAGAATCCTACCGAGGGGAGACCTTTTTAAGTCACTACAAAGTAAAGCCTCAGTACGATATATTTGCAAAAACCGGGTGTGGTGGCCGAATTGGTAGAGTGCGGGCCTAGCATGCGGGAGATCGGGAGTTCGGTTCCCGGTCAAGTCAAACTTATAGAATTGATACTTGTCGCGTCCTAGCCTGGCACTCGGCATTAATAGGATAGGGCATGGACTGGTTAGCTCATAATCAGGATAATATGACTGAGGGGGATATCAGGTCATGGTGCTGGTGGCCTGATTTCCTAGTGCGGCATCACTATAACAGTGCCATGAGTGTGCACAGTCACAAGTCAGTACCCGTCCTGATATGACTTTAGATGTTGCCAGGACATAAACTCCAACAATCAATCATGTTTGCAAAAGCCTGGTTACAAATGAAGGGTTCAGGCAGAACAAAACGACAAATCCATTTTACTTGCTTTCTTTTAAAAGATCATTTATTTTTGTGCTTTCCAGTTAAATTTGCATGGTCCGATAAAATATTTATTTTTCAAAACCAAAATGTGTATCTTAATTTTGTTATATATATCCAGCTTAGATATTGGTTCATTAACTATTGATTTGGGACAGCATATATAGAATAATCAGTGAATTGACTACGTTAGGTGACCAGGCTATTTTTGATTTAGGTCATTCCACATGACGTGGTCATCGCGAGATATCAATATGAGAGGACTTTTGGAAAGCTTGTTGAAAGTATTTTGGGTTCTTTCAGCTAAAATTGCTTCAAAACTAGCCATTTTTAATCAAAATAACTCTGGACTAATGATTAGTAGGTCATAATGATCAATTTGATATATTTATTAAAAAATAAGACAAAAATTCAAATACGATCGGACCATGCAACTTTAAAATATATGAATTTCATATCGAGTCGGGCATTATATAGGGAATGTGGCAACTTCTGCGAAAAAGTGGATTTGATTATTGGAGCAATGGCGCAACTTTCACTCAAACGTGGTATTTATGGTCACATTTTGGCCCAGATGGCGTTTGTCGGCTTTTGCCCCTGAACCCTTCAAATGGTGAAAGCTGCAGTTATTTTATTGAACAGCCTTTAACAAATGAGTCTTAAAGTTAAAGCCGCATAGGCCGATGACTTTTGGGTTTGGGCATTTTTCTGACATAAATACATTAGGTTGATTGTTATAGTCTACATTACTTTGAAGTAATTCAGTAGCGTAAAAACAAGATGGCAGCCACTAAATGTTTTCGATTAGACTTTTAATTTCTATTAATCTACATGATTTGATCAATTTGTCACTCCAAAAGTAGCGGGGTATGATAGATAAGTATTTTAGCGCTAATTGTATTTAGCATATTCATATATTAGATTACAAATTCATGTGGTTATGTCCATAACCCGGCTTCCTAACACTTTTTCTATGACGTTGTTCAGCACCCCTCACACCAGGCTGGCTGACCAGACGGGATGCTGGAATGAGTTGAACTTCCATCTCCCGTTTTGGTAGATTGTGGGAATTTGAGCCCACATGTTCGAACCCTGGTCAAGTCAAACCAATGACTTAAAAATGTATACTTGTCGCTTCCTAGTCAGGCACTCGGCATTATTAGGATAGGGCAAGGACTGGTTGGCTCAGTGTCAGGATAATGTGAATGAGTGGGATGTAAGGTCGGTCTCCCAATGGGGCAGCACTATAACATGGCCATGAGTGCACAATATCACAAGTCAATACCTGTCCTGATATCACATTTGATGTTGCCAGGACGTAAAACTCCAACAACCAACACGCCGGGCTGGGAGTGTAACTACTGATAATATTCTGTTTCCAGCGTCTGTCGGTGGCTACATGGGTTTGTTCATAGGAGCAAGCTGCTTGACAATATTTGAAATCCTGGACTTCTTCATCTACAACCTGTTTCTCAAGGCGTCCTACCGCCGGAAGACTATGCCCATCCGGAAACTGGCATCTGACAGCACGGCTAAGCTACCCTTATCCTAAAGCGCTACCTCACCCTGATGCAGACCTGTGTACCCGCCGTATTCCGCTGTCTTTCTTGTCACAATCGAACGCTGAATACGGAAATACAAACTCATTTGTTTCGTTACGGAATCGCCATGACATTTATGTATAATACACATAATTATCTCGTGGCGTTATTTCGCCCGGTCTCAAGTTTGCTTGTGAATATTACGTAATGTGTTTTATTTTTCACGGTAAAAGTGCTATTGAAAGTCATTAAAGAATACGTCAAATAGCTTTGACGATAGTGAAAGCTGTGAGATTGGTTGCACAGGTCTAACTTCAGCCTGCATGTCGAAATTAATTTAGCCTTGTTTTTCACTTTAAATATCTCCAAAGTTAGCCGTTTTAAATGGTTGGTGTTCTCTTTGTTGTGGGATGCATGGACAGTTTGCTTATGAGTGAATATTATGTATTTGTTTATTTTTCATGGTAAAAGTGTTACTGAAAGTCATTCAAGAATGCTGAAAATAGCTTTGAACAAGAAAGAGTATTTTTTTCAGCAGTGACATGAAACTTATGAAAATTACCAAATTATTGTTGTCATTGTCGCAGCTTTTTGCACATATTGAAACTATATTCCAGTATAAATTATATATATCGAGAGGAACAGTAGAGTACTGTGTAGTCACTATTACCCACAATCCTGTGGCCAGGTCCAATGTAGTTCTATAAAAGTGCCCCCCATCGGACCCCCCCTACAATAATCTACAGGAATAAACCTGCCCCCCCCCCCCAGGAGAGAATGCCAGTGTTATTATTGTCATAGGGGTGATGAAAATAGACAATATTTAACCTAGAACCGGATTCAAACCCACACTTCTTGCCATTCCAGGGCTAGCATGCTGACCATTACACTACCTCGGCCCCCTGATGCAATCACCCTATCCACGCCTACCTGTCCTGCTGTCTATGCGGCTCCTTGCCTGAGAGGGGTGGTGGGTGACAAGGACTTTAAGTTGCATAATCTTTTGGTTCTAAGAAGTTACATTCAACAACAGAAAAAGTTGTTCCTTCTATATGTGTTTCTGATTGAATTATGCAATGTAATTGTACTAACATATATTTCACATTAAAGCAATTATATTTCCTGTTTGAACTACTCTAAAGAAAATTGAAAATACATCAGTTTTACTCTCCCTTCTCTCCACTCACCTATCCATTTTCAAAACAACAGCTGCCACCTAGTCCCAGCCTGAGACCCACACCCCACCCTGACCTCAGCACTGACCCACTTTTCACCCAGCCTCAGCACCTCCCCCACCCCCCACTGACCTCAGCACTCCCCCTGGCACAATTCAGGTGCAGCGAGTCTACAACTCTCCCCCCACATATCTTGTTATATAAACATAAAAACTAAGCAGAGTTGTGCTTGGAGAGCATTTGTCGGAGTATGGTTCCCGTCACCACGATGTATACTGGGCCACTTTAATAATGCCTCTAGAGCACATTGATTTTTATCATCGGCTATTGGACGTCAAACACATGGTCATTCTAACATATTTCTTTGGAGGAAAGCTGCCGCCACCACATAGGCTACTCTTTCCGATAAACAGCAAGAGGTCTTTTATATGCACTTTCCAACAGACAGGATAGCACATAGCATTTAACAAACCAGTTGTGGACCACAGGTTGGAACGGAAAATAGCCCAAACTACAAATGGGTCCAGTGAGGAGGATCAATAGGATGACCGACACCTTCACAGGTTGACGCGCTGTCGCCTGACTAGTAAATGTTGTTCATAAACTGATTTGTTCATAAACCGAAACCAATTTTTACATCAGAAACAATAGAAAATGGATTAATCCAATATACATCAAATCTGGCACAAAATGAATAAATAAAATAGACAATTTAATTTCATCATACATGCACAGAGGACACTTGATAGCATAAGTGGAAGCTGGAGAGGAAGGAAGAGCGTAGGGATGTTACTGTTTGTCTCCCTCCATCGGGTAACTGAAATTCTGGATTTTTTACTTCATCATCTTGGTTTATTTCTGTTTTCTGTTTCTTTGCAGTACTCGACTCAGTAATGGTTGTTAGTAAACAGAGAATTTGTTCGGAAACGTATGCGCTTTTTGTTAGAAAAATATGTTTGTGAACTGATTTGTTCGAAAACTGAGCTGTTTGAAAACAGAGGTTTCACTGTATCTATATACTTCATATATATATTAACTGGCATGCAAGTACATATATATATAGATACATATATTAGTAAATAATGGATATTAATAAATAATGGATATTAATAGATCATGGATATTGAAAAGGTAAGGCATACGAAAAAGGTAATGCATATTAAAAAGATAATTCATATTGATATATATTGAATATTAATAGATACTGAATATTAATAAAGAATATTAAGAGGCAATGGAATTTACTATGCTATCAAGATAATAAATAAACACTAAGGTAATGAATACCAGCAGATAATGAATATTAATGATAAGGAATATTAATAGGGAATGTATATTAAGAGAATTAATATTTATATACAATCAAATAAAAGTAATAACTATTAATAAACATGGAATAATAATAGCTAAAACCCAATTTGATATAGCCAATGGAAGGCATTTCAACGTTGTAATTAATTATATGCCATGTGCTGCTTTACATTAATAAACATCAGGTTGCACCAACATCTGTGTCGTTTGTTCATTTAGAGCCAACCAGACGGAATGGCTGAATGAGTTAGAGCGTCCATCTCCCATGTTGGTAGACCATGGGATCGTGGGTTTGAACCCTAGTTGAGTGATGACTAATGACTTAAAAATGTATACCTGTCGCTTCCTAGCCAGGCGCTTGGCATTATTAGGATAGGGCAAGGACTGGTTGGCTCAGTGTCAGGATAATGTGACTGAGTGGGGTATCAGGTCATGGTGCTGGCGGCCTGGTCTCCCAGTGGGGAAGCACTATAAAGTAGCCATGAGACATCCTGATATGACATTAGATGTTGCTAGGATATAAAACAACAACAAACAACAAAAAAGGTGGGTAGCTGGTATGTCTTCATTTATTCTTATAGCTGCATATTCCAATGAAACGGTCGCAAGCAGCAACAAGTATCTAGATTTGATTAGAATACATATCTAACTTAAATACTGATGCACTTATTAAGCATGTGTCACCACATAAAAGGGAATGCTGAGTCAATTTAATTGAACCTGTTACTGCTAAACCCTCTGGTGTCAGAGTTTTGGTGTGCATGCCAAAACAAATGTTACATGTTTGAACTATAAATATCTCAATAGTTAGCCATTTAAAATCAAAGTTACTTCAAACTAAAGTGATGTAGATTACGACAATCAATCTAATCTATTTATCTCAGAAAATGAGAGAAACTCAAATCCATCGGACTATGCAACTTTAACAAAGGCATGTCACTTGCGCATTTCACACATCGCATGCCGCACTGCACATTGACGGACATCTCATGCTATCCCCTGACGGCAGATGGAGATGATCGGAAATGACTACATGGTAGCCAGTGGGCTGCCCAGGCGCAACGGCATCGAGCATGTGACACAGATTGCGTCCATGTATCATGACCTCCTCTTTACCGTCTCCAACAACTTCTGGATCCACCACAAACCGGAAGTGCGCATGAAGCTGCGCAGTGGATTCCATTTGGGTGCAGTGGCTGCCGGTAGGTGTATATATAGATCAAAGACAATGTACGATAATATGTGCCCCTTGATATAGGAATTTCTGAAATAATCATGCAGTGCTGCCACCCAACGCACAGTTCTGTCTAGCCCAGCCTGACTGTTGTACCATTGAAACAAGGGGACAGGTTCATATTCAATTATCTCAATTATATCAATTATAGTAAATTATTATTCAATTATATAATATTATAGAATTAGTATTCAATTAGAGTGACAATTATAGCGGGATATATCCACTGTGTAAATATAACATTTTAATTGCCATTCAATGCGCACCTTGTTTGCCATGGGCTGGAAGCACGGCATCTGTATTTAACGGGAAAATGCTGAGTGGTGTCTTTTGTCGTACATTGTCTTTGATATATAACCCAATCAACTGGGTTGGCTGAATGAGTTGAGCGCAGGCCTCCTATTTTGGTAGATTGTTGGATTCGAATCCCCAGATTTGAACTCTTGTCGAGTCAAACCAATGATTTTAAAATGTATGCTTATCACTACTTAGCCTGGCACTTGGCATTATTAGGATAGGGCAAGGAGCAATGGAATGAGGAAGACCCAACTGTCCACAATTTCCTGGGCGTACACCCTACCAGTTAAGCTGGAAAGTACCCAAATAGAGTGGTTCCAGACTCTGCAGAAAGATGTCACTATGTAAAAATATACGGATTTTCGGTTCGGATTTATATATTGGCAAGGAGCATTACTATTCTCGGGCGATGGAGTGGGGACCAGGATTATTTAACAGGGAAGCAATGGGTGCCCCACTCGCTGTGTGACATAAGCGCCTATGTGGAAAAGGTGATAACACATAGTGACCGAGATTGTGATGTGATGTTCATATTTAAGAGACGGTTAATGATTAGTGAAATGTCCCCTCCATGCACCAGAAAGAATGCAAGTGGAGGGGAACAGCATTTTTAATATATGTTTATTGTAACTCTCTGCAACTACCTGTTACCATGGAGCCGATGGGCAATCACACCCAGCCATCCTGCATACATTATGGACACCACCTGCAGCTGGGGGTTGAGTGACAGATGCCCCCTATTAGGGCATCGCCACTGAGTCTGTAGAGGGTGTCTGATTGGATGGCTGCAGAGCCAGTAGTAATACTCTAGGACATATTTAACGTATAGTAGCCTATGGGGCGGGAAATCAGAAAATTTCAGCCAATCAGCGTCGAGTATTTGGTCACGTGACCGTCCAGGGTGGGTCGTCGGGTGGGAGGGTGTTTTCTCTCAGCCAATAGGAAGGCTGCATTTGTTTAATTTATGCTAATTTATGTATCTAGGTCACGCCTATGCCCAAATAAGGCTCGATGAAACTAGGTCAAGTGTGTGTGTGGGGGGTGACCTAGAAAATTTCGCCCTAAGTGCCATTCTCCCCTTAATGCTTGGGTCTATGGCAGCGGTACCCCTGGTTTGCAACACTATAAGGATTTTTGGCACGTTTTTCGCAAAAATCTTGGCTCCGAATGTGTGTGTGTGTGTGTGCACCCCCACAAAAGTGGGTGTGGCCTATTTTGGTTGCAGCCAATGAGCATTGAGTATTCGGATGATTGACAGATACGAACGTTGATTTTTGGATGATTGACAGATACGAACGCGACTTGGCTGCCATTTTGTCTCCTTTTGTAAACATTGGCAGGTGCTTTTGGGGGGTTGGTGGGGGTAATGTAAACATTGCCACGTGCTTTTGGGGGGTTAGTGGGGGGTTTGTAAACATTGTCCACGTGCGTTTTGTGAATTTTGAATTTTAGCGGGCGATTTAAGCCGAATGCCACGTGCTTTTGGGGGGTTAGTGGGATTTTTGTAAACATTGTCCATGTGCGTTTTGTGAATTTTGAATTTTGGCGGGCGATTTAAGCCGAATGCCACGTGCTTTTGGGGGTGGTTGTAAACATTGCCACGTGTTTCGGTGGTTATAGTGGTGGTTTTATAAACATCGACCACGTGCGTCTTGTGAATTTAGAATTTTAAATTTTGGCGGGTGATTTACGCCGAATACCACATGCTTTTGAGGGGGTTAGTGGTGGGTTTGTAAACAGAATTGTTTCATTTTGGTTTCAGCGAATGACCATTGAGTGTTTGGATTTTTAAATTTTGGCGGGGATTTTACAAGTGTTATGTTTTTTTAGTTCTTAAGAATTCCACTAGTTATCAGTATAGAAGTGGCTTTTGTTACTGTGTTATATCTTGTTAGGAATTTGCGCGCGCGCAAACGCCGATGCACGAGGCTTGACCGTGCACCGGCGTCTGCGCCTGCGCGCACCATATAGCCCCAGAATTTTGGGTTAGGTATAAAAGCTACAACCACATCAGGATAAATGCAATATTATCATTTGCAGTTGACCATTACGTATAGCCGAGATAAGGGTCGATTCAAATGGTAATTTTTTGTAAAACTTTACTTTACAGATGCAATTGACATGAATTATATGTATATATTTTGTAAAGAAAGAATACTTAAGATAATTTGCGATTACATAGTAATCAACATTTATTAGATACATTTTAACAATGATATTTATATACCATGCTTTGGTAGTTATCACAATTTATAGTATTATTTAAAAAACAGGGTTGTTAGACATAGTCAGTAACCACAATGGTTAACCAAAGTATTGAGGTAGACCACAGTAACAAAGTTAAGTGTTTATGCACGCGCCTTCAATCCATATCTCACAGCAGGCTACAAGTGTGACTCACACTCTACGGGGTCGTGTTACTTGAAAGCGAGTTATAGATTGGTACCCTGCTCGGGTGACTGTGATCTATGGATCTATTTTTCTTTTTGCCGGGCTGAATTCCGGACACACGTGGTTATCATTATATCGCGTACCACCCATGATCTGTTTCCGGTTGCTGCAGTATAGCTTAACCCTTTCAAAATTAAAATATGCTTTATAGTGTGCAGTATTATATATGATAATGATCACAGTAACGATGATTTTGCATGAAATAAATGACAATAAATTATAATGTTCATAGTTTTGACACTGAAAAAATGTATTGTCCAATAATTTCAGTTTTTTGTAAGTAGTCCACCTTCATCATGATATCACAGGTTTTCTTCAGTTTAGCCGATTGACGACACAGTGACGATATTGCAGTATGTAATAAATGTGGAATTACATCACTATTACATTATACTAGCAATATATCCTACATCTCACGTCCAACCAAACCTGGTTATGATAAGACCTTTAAAGAAAAAGCACAAGAGTTAATATGTTGTAAATTAATATTATTGTTATAATGAATAATAAAAAAATCAATAGCAAATGCACAATGATATAATTTGAATAGAAAGATAATTAACGAGACGGAGACAGAGGTATTATATAACGGTTATTTACTTCTGATCGGAAAGGGCTCACATACAATACAAGGTCAATCTGATACATAATAACAGGTAGGTTCAATAAGTCAGATAGACACGTATAGTCAAGTATGATATCAGATATGCAGAACATTGGTCAGTTATAATGGTACAAGATTGGTAACCGGCAGTCCAGAGCATACGAAGCTTCCCCAGTCTGGTGTGGAGTTCAAGTGGTTAAGGATCCGGGACTCGAACTCTTGACCCTAACGTTACTCTCCATTTAACGTCTGGCTCCTCGTACTTCTCGGAAGAAACGAGAGGGGTTGCTTTGAGGCAGCGGCTGAGGCGGTTCTGATCGAATCTGAATGATCTGGTGGTCGGGCGTGACGCAGAATGCCCGTGGCGCCACTTGGAGGGAAACAGGAACCCCAGGAACCCCGTTATGCTTGTAGCCTATCAGGTTTCTGCCAGATGGCGGCCACCGCACCGGTGTAAGTCAGTTCGTGCGTGTTCCCACCTCCGCCGGTAAATTACCCATGGATTACGCGTAACATTCCACAATTAACGAGTCAGAGACAGAGGTATTATATAATGGTTATTTACTTCTCATCGGAAAGGGCTCACATACGATACAAGGTCAATCTGATACATAATAAGAGCTAGGTTCAATAAGTCAGATAGATACATATAGTCAAGTATGATATCAGATATGCAGAACATTGGTCAGTTATCATGGTACAAGATTGGTAACCGGCAGTCCAGAGCATTCGAAGCTTGCCCAGTCTGTGTGAGTCAAGTGGTTAAGGACCGGGACTTAAACTCTTAACCAATTTAAGGGAGAGTTTGAGGCCTAGGGCTTATCTGGTCCCTAGGGACATATGTGTGGACTGCCGTAGAGGACCATGCGCCAAGCTCCATTATCTCCGTAAGCGAGCCTCGAGATGCAGCACATGCCTGGGCACCGCCCCTTCTGAGACTGTGTAGAGAGTAGTCGTCAGGTGCAGTGTGTCCAGTGGCTAAGAGGGCCATTCATAGTGCTGCCAGGAGGATCGGCGCTGTAAGGGGGCCCCCTCTTGGCAGTGTAAAGGCAGGGCCTGCCTGCGGGGGAGCCTGGAGTCATATGTAACGGCACCAGGCTGTCACTGGGCAGCACACGGAGTGGGGGCGTGGTGCGATGGATATGGTGTAGTCTTGTCCTGGTCTCCACCTAGTCTTTGTGGATCGCACTGTTACGGTGAGCCCTTCGCTTGTGAGTGTCAGGTCGTGTCATCGTAGTGAGTGCCAGGGTCTTGGGGGGCGTGGCTGGCTAGCAGGTTCCCTTGTCTCAATAGTGTGGGGTAGCCAATCAGTATGGCTGTTATCAGCACAGCAGCATCTGGTCCGGCAGTAATCAGGTGCCGGACCACTGCCTGTATTGATGATGGTGATAGGGGTGGGGCTTGTTGTGTTCTGTGGTTTGATAGTCTGAGTACTCCACGCTTCATTAAGGTTAAGAGGTATGAGTCAAATGCTGAAGTGGTGCCCCCGAACAGGAGGACCCATGTTCTGGTCCCGCTAATATAATTCATTACAGTACCTGGTGCTATCAGGGATTCGTTGAGTGATAGTGTGTAGGCGAGGAAGTCGTACTGGGCTGGGTCCAGAGGGTCGAAATGGTGGGTTGCTGCAAATCGTAGGTATCTCTTTGCTTGCATGGACTTGTTCTTCCACGTTCCGACTGCTAGCCTGGCAAAGTAGAGCTCCATCACCCTGGTGTGTGTGTCGTAACCTGGGGATAGAGGAGCAATTATAGTCGAGATCCACAGGTTATCCTAGAGACCTGTAGTGAAAATGTCATCGAATGTTATGTTAATTTCAGTCAAATTCATTTCACGAGTGAGTTTGTTCGCTTTCTTAACAGCAGTATCATCAATACTTTTTCTACTGAGGGCATCAGCAAGGATCAGATCTTTTCCATGCTTGTGGAGAATCTCCACACGACAGTGTTTGGTGGCGGCATACAGCCAGATCTCTCTGGAGCAGGCCTTGAGGATACGGTCTCTGCCCGAATCAGATGAGAGGACCTGTTGGCTTGCCATGTTGTCAGTGTTGATTACAATAGTGTAATTTTCCGGATTGTGAAGGGCGAGGTTCTTCATTGCGGCTATGAGGTTAATTGCCTCGAGGTGGGCAATGTTGGTATGTTTCCTCGTGATGTCGTCCGGGTAGGTTTGAGAGTAGTAGTGCTCACTGGAGAAGGCGCCTCCCGCTTTCAGGCAGGAATCACATTCTATTACCCATATATGGTTATCTGGTTGTTACACCCCAGCCCCAATGCCCATCGCTATAATCCAAATATATAATACACCCTGCTGAAAGAACTTCTCACCCCTTCCCACTAGAAACCCCTATCATTATCTATTAACTTTTACTCTCTACTATCCATCTTACATTCATTACCCTCAATTCCATAAAAAAAACATAACAAAAAACCAAAAAAAACCCCCCCCCCCCCCCCCCCAAAAAAAACCCCCCACCACAAACCCATATATCCCCCCCCCCAATTATATAATATCCCCCAGAAAACCCCCCCCCCCCCCCCCCCCCCCCCCCCCCCCCCCCCCCCCCCCCCCCCCCCCCCCCCCCCATGTTATATTATATAACCCCCCCCCCCCCCCCCCCCCCCCCCCCCCCCCCCCTGAGTGGAGTCTGCCAACTAGTCTCTGTATGTCTTTTTTGGTTGCCCTATGCTTCGTCATCCCCGCGCGGCAGTCATTCATGGTGTCATCAAGTTTGTCTCTGGGGATGGTAACCGTCATATCATCTGCGGATATGACAAAACCAAGCCACTCAAGGGTCTTAGTCGGGGGTATGCACTTATTGGGGGAGAGATCCAGACCCAGTGTGTCTGCTAGTCGCTTGAAGTCGTCATATGCGGCGGTCGCTGTCTGAAGTGTGGGTGCCACGCCCACAAAGTCGTCAAGGTAGCAGTGTACAAAGTGACCACGTTTTCGGAGCAGGTATACGACCGCATTTGTGGTCCGAGCACATGCCATAGAGGATGTCCTACACCCGAATGGAGGAGCGGCATCAGTGTAGTAGTTTCCGTGTAGGTGGATGCCTAGCAAGGGAGTGGAGAGTGGGCAGGTGCGGAGTTGTCTATACGCGCGTGCGAGGTCAGCAGACCAGATATAACATCCCGTTCCCAGCCTCTCTACCTCGTCAGCGGCGTCCATCACATTGGGGAGTGTATAGACTCTCGGCTTGCCTTGATAATACCCTTTTTGTATGCCACTGTTCACGCTTGCCGCCCTAGGCCAGCTGAGGTCCACGATGACACGCCTGCTTGTGGTGTTCTTCTTTGGGCGTGTCATCATGGGGCTGTACTGAGCCCAGGGTGTGAAGGGAGGCTCACAGAATGGTCCGAGGAGCGCGCCATGTTGAAGTTCCGTGTTGACGTAGTCTTCAATGTATGTCAGATGGGCAGGGTCCTCCCTGTGGTTCTCGGTGGTTGACGTGGGGGGCGTGTCTGCAGTATAGTCAACGGGCCAGCCAAAATCAAGATAGTCAACAAGTTGCTTGTCATGGTAACCAGTAAGAAGGCGCCTCCATTCAGGTATATTGAGGCCTGAGGGGATAGAGATCCTAGCGCCGATGTGGTTGGGGAGTGCTGTGAGTCTGAGTTGCCTATATATCTCTAGATACTCGGGGTGACCCGCCCATTGTGCCTCAAGTGGTTGGGGCCATATCCTGTCCAAGATGGGTCTATATGCAATGGGGGTGAGGGGTGGGGGTGGCAGTTGGCCATCCACCTCACAAACAGGAACATCATCAAGAACTTCATGAATATTCTCAGTAAAGTTATCGTGCTCGACTGGACTCACTGGTGGTGCGGGGGCGATTGTCGATACCCATGGCTGCTCCCCACACGCGTGGCCCACATGCCCAGGTGGAGTCCACTTGTCTGCATGGTCGTCTTGCTTGTCGGCGGCCATTGTTTTTGATATCCATCCGTTGGAGTGGCCGTCCGGGGGGCGACCATCCTGGATCCCGTGGCAGTGGTCGGCCAATGATGTCAGCCCTTCATTCGGCGGACATCTTATTTCGGCAGCGCTGGTGTGGCCACCTTGTGTTGCGTTGGTGTTGTCGTCCAGTCTCGGTGCAGGCTGTACATAGCCACCGTTGTTATGATGGCGGCCTTGAGCCTTTTGCTTTTCACCTCTCCCAATGGCTTTTTTGGGTCGGTTGGGATCGTTCTCCGAGTCAGTGCTGCTGCCATCTTTGATGTATTTATTCAATCGGGCCTGCCTGTGTATTTCCGGCGGGCCTGCGGTAATTTGTGCAGGGGTGGAGCAGTTCAGAATTAAGTTACTACATGGTAGATTACTCACATTGATCGTTACGTGTCGTTTCGTGTCGTTGTTGTTATTTCGTTCATTCTCAGGCTCCATGCCTGGGTCTGCACTGTTCATGGAGCCATTAATTAAAAACCCTGGTACGGTTGTGTTGTGCCCGTGGCACTGGGATGGACTGCCTTCTTCTCCAGAAAACGCCTCTTATTTTGGCAATCCTTCTCCTTATGGATGTTGGTGCGCCTGTATTTATTGGCGCACCAGGCGCATATGTGCGGCTTTTTGTCAGGGTGTTCACCATGTGTAGATTCGAAACCACAGTCGTTGCCCCAATTCCAGACATTGCAGGGCTTACCGTCCGTATCGCGGTTGAAGTCTTGCCTACTGTTAGCCATGGCAGGGTAAGGGTTGTAGGCATTGATGGTGGTGGTGTTTCTGTTGGCGTTATTGTATTTAGCGGTGGGTCGGTTGGTGATTTTGGTGCCGGCTGCAAATGCGTCCCTTTGGAGGTCCTTTATGGCATAGTTATCTGCCCACCCGAGTGGGAGGCAGCCGTCATCTATCATCCCGAAGACCCGCTCTGACCAGCGGCGGCATGTCTCCCACTCCCAGACGGACGCCATAGTAGCTAACTGATGAATATGCTCAAGGATCGGCTCCTTCCATGCTACCGGAACTTCCACCACTTTCGTCATTCTACACAATGCAGCTATATATTCAGGCAGCGTTGCCTCCGCGAGTCCGACTTTCTCGTGCTTATCACCACGCACAACAAACAGATGAGGAAGCAATGAAGTTTTACCTTTTTTCTTTATAACTGCGGTCCCGGCGGCAGCCAGCAATTCGTTGATGGCTTCCGCGTTGTCGGCATGGTCCATGCGGTCATCGAGCCGGGCGGTCTGTGTCCGTCGGTGCGATCCAGTGCGTGCCGCGGGTTCATGGTAAGCGTCATTGTACTGTGATTCCTCCATGTGTTGGAACCTCAGTGGGTTCGCTGTCCTCCTCTTTTGTTTTTTCCTCGACTTGGTCTTTGGTGTGTCGCAGAATTGAGCCACCGATGTGTGACTGCGTTGACCAGCACGTATCGTCACCACTTCTCCAGTGTCAGTTTCACTTCCAGTGTCACTGTCACAGTCACTGTCACTAGTATCCTGAGTGTGGTATTCCGTATTCACACTACTTTTCTTCCTGTTTGCCGCCTCCAGGGCCTCCATCCTGGTGACGAGATCAGTCCTCAGGCCCGTGACCAGGTCCTCCATGGCTTGAATTATGTCGCTGTTGCAGCCATCAACAGCGCTGGCCGCCGATGCTTGAGCCGGCGCCGGTGTGTCCCCGGGCGCTGCTAAGTGTGCAGCTGCCGGCTTCTTGCGTCGGGAAGCCCGTTGGTTGCTGGCTCCTCGTACTTCTTTGTCCTCTCTCTCTTCAGGGTTAAGTTTTTTCGGCCTTCCCCGCGGCTTTTGAGCCGTGTTCTGCCTGGTATGTGTGGCATTCCTGGTTGATTTTTTGGATTGCGGCATTTCAGCTACGTGGCCGTGGCGTTCCACAGAGAGATGAGACAGTTTATCTTTCCTTGAAAGGCCTAAAGTTCAGAGCCGTTCTGGGTTTAAGGGAGAGTAAGTCTAAATATATAAGTTGTCACAATAGATCAGGTAAATGGTGTCAAGTCAGTGGCGTCAAGTAAAATGGCGTCTGAGTAACACCGGACCAGAACACACCCTGGATATGACAAAACCAAGCCACTGACTTCTAGAAAGATAATGTTAGAAATAAAAAAATGAGAATATATAGCAAGTTTACTTACTTTTAACGACTTGGTTTTTGCAATAGGAAATCTCCAAGGTATTGTAAATACCATTCAACCGTGTATCCATATGTGCACTAGGAAATTTCCAAGACATTGTAAATGCCATTCAACCGTGTATCCATATGTCGGTGCGTTTATTTGTGACTTCAACTTCATTTTATTCAGATAGTATCATATATCGTAGGAAAAGACATAACATGTACATGTGTTTTGTTAAATGTTAAATTTATGTTTAGGTATAAAATATTTCATTTATAACTGAATTTTTCGTAGATTGCCATAAACGTAATTTGGAATTGGAAACTTTTTCTATAGGATAAATTGATTGCAAAATTATATTATTAGTTCGATATGGAATTAAAACGGCTAATTTAGCCCATTTTGTGCATTTTCCACTGTCACCATCATGTCCAATTTCATGTTTAAATTGTTTTATAAAAGTGTAGGTAACACCTGAATAATTTGTTGTTGATAATTGCCTGAAATCTGGGTTTGGTCGTAATGCTGGTACTAGCACACCTATAAAAAAAATCTTCGGCGGATTCCCCCTACAATGGTTGATATAGTAAACCAAGCAATTCACCAAAATGACATTACCACTGAAGGTAAGGTATGTTAAGCATAAAAGGGTTAAACTCATGCAGTACACATGTGTTTTTGAATGTTGTTTCGTAGATATTGACACTAGGAGTTGAAAAGGTTAAATGTATTTGACATACACACGTGTACTCAGACACTGTTTTACTAACATTGATATATTGTAAAGATTTTTGAAAATATATTCTATGAAAATATATTTTAATACATTTACTTTTGACTTTTGTTTAAAATAGGTGTGAGTCAAACAGATGCTAGGACGATGCAACTTAAGCCACCGCGGACACCCCGAAAAAGAAATTGCGTCATAAGTGAAGAAAAAGAAGAAAAAAAAAGCGAGCGCGCAAGACGTATGAAAAAATTGTAACTCCAAAGCAGTTGACAGGTTCTCCAAAAGAAGTTGTTGCAAGTACTTTTATAGCGGTTCGAGAATCAGAGCAATGGTCAACCTCAAGTTTTAAAAAAAGAGAGCAACTTTTCATCAAAAGTTGGACAAAAGCACTCAAGGTAAATTCATCACTTTGGTTTTCTGACAATTATACAGTACCCATTGTTACACCTACGGTTACACACACACCCACACCTACAGCTCAGCCAACACAAAAAATTGAGAATGTGATACTAATTCAACCCAATAGCCAATTTAAATTATCTAATTCTGATGTGCGCTTGGAAATTTATAATGATGAAATGAAATTTGTAAAACAGAAGAAAAATAGCGTATATAAAAAAAGTGTAACTATTAATTTAAATGCGCTAAATGAGATGTCATGTGATTAACAAAGTTGTTAAATATTGGGAAAAGTTGAAAAAACAAGTGGCTGAAAATTCTGTTGATCCAAAAGCAAACAATTTGAAAATTATTGTCGACCCGATTAAATCGGTATTCATTGCGGTATCCATTTACCAGGATCAAGTTTTAATTCACATCAGACATGATTTAAAACGGGAAATGCAGGATGGTCTTGTAAAATTTATTCCCACGAAAGAAGGTATCACAATCCCACCTAATGCTTTAATGGATTTGAATGATAGAGTGTTGGCAATAATTAAACGCAATTAAAAAAATAAATGGCTCACAATTTAAAATGTATTTATTGTGATGGTAGATTTGTTTCAGAAATTCGATTGGTAAGCCATTTGAAAAGATGTAAGCTTTTTCATAGGTATTGTCCATTATGTGGAACTAATGCATGTAAAAAAATAGAATGTAAAGGTGAAATACTTAACTTAGATGTGTTGCCTTGGATAATCAAAAATGATCCAGCTATATTAGCTATATATACTAGTAGATGGACTGCAATTCAAACTGGTGTGCGATCAAATGGTGTAAAAGTTTCACAGGTTAACATACGCTTACCAACAGGTGAATTAACTGATGCGATTGATGTTATGCGTACTATTCATACAAATCAACGAGAAACATATAAAGTTGGTCTTTCGCTTGGTCTTATATTGCAACATAAAGAAACACAAGAATATCGTTATTTTCATGCATCGCAAAATAACGCACAATTAACAAAGCAGCTTTTTTAAATTTCCAATTCGCTTACATTGGAATGATTACTTATTTCATATTTCGTCATTTGTGATATTAAAGAGGAAGCAAAAAGAGTAGTGAGTCGAGATACAAAATGGAAAATTATTGCAATAACAAATTTAAATGTGGCAATATATAAAATTAATTCCATGTATCCAATTGGGGCTATTCCCAGAATTCCTACTCATATGCTTAAGCGTGGTATGTTGCATTTTCAAAGGAATCCTACAACACATCGAAAATATAACGATAACTTGTGTGTACTTAGATGTTTACCAAAATATTTGTATAATAATTGCAATGGCGCTATAGAATTATTAAGACAATATGATTCTTCTGCAAATCCAAAATCATTTAAAGGTGTTTCTTTGAAAGATTTTGCTAAATTAGAAACCTTATTTGATGTGCAAATTGGAGTTTATAGTATTGCATCTACAGGTAAAGTAACTCTTATTCAAACACCTACAAAAAATTATGCTGAAAATGGTAAAGTAAATATTAATTTGTATAAAAAACATGCTAGTTTAATTGTGGATTTTACATGTTATGCACAAATATTTACTTGTCAAAAATGTACTAAAATATTTAACAAAATTAAGCATCTTCAGCAACATTGGTCGTAATGCGAAGCATTTCGTTTGATGCGAGGGGAGGGAGAGCGACTCACCCGGCCCTGAGCGACTCACCCCCCTCCTGCCACTGCTCACCTCCCCCCGCCCCTGAGCGACTCACCCCCGCCACTGCTCACCTCCCCCCGGCCCTGAGCGACTCACCCCCTCCTGCCTCTGCTCACGTCCCCCCTTATAAGGCCACCCGCCGGCCTCCCTCAGGCACTCAGCCTCCAGCCGCCTTCCAGCTCTCTGCCCTTTTCTTATCTTTGGCTCTCCTGCCCGGCTCTACTCCTCCTCGGATCGCTGCTCCTCTGCCGATATTCATCATGCCCGGGCGCGGAAAGGGAAAGAGCCGGAAAACCTCCAAGATCTCCGGCATGGCTACCCCGGGGCCCTCCTCGGGCTCCCCGGGGGGATCCCTCCCCTTCACGGCCCCCACCTCGCCCGCAGTACCCTCGGGCCACGCCAGCAGCGAGATCGCCCTCCTCATCCAGGCCATCACCCGCCTCACCAGCCGCGTCCAGGCCGTTGAGACGGGGATCGCCCGAGGAGCCTCGGACCTGCCTGCACCCGCGCCGCGGCAGGAGCCCGCCTACAGCCTGCCGCCCGTCCCGACATCTCGGGCGCACGCCGCAGCCAGGAGCCGGCCGCCGCCTCCACCTCACGCGACTCAGCCCGGAGGCCTGCACCCGCAGTACGAGCTGTACAGCCGCGTCCACGCCAGCTCGACACCGTCGGTCGCCTACCGTCAGGATCCCGCGGAGCACACCCCAACATCCGCGGCCGATGCAGTCCGGGACATCCTCGCATCCGCCGAGGCGCAACACACCGTACGCCGCCGAGGTATTCCCGCTGACTACGTCTTCCCCTGCGACCTCGTGGAAAGGGGGCCGGGGCGCAAGGCGGTAAATCTCGGGGAGGCGACCAGGGACGAGTATTAGCCTCGCCCTCCTCACCTTGGTTAACCATCCCTCCTTCCCGGCCCACTCCCTCCAGGGCCTACACCACCACCACCTCACCGTCATGAGGGACATCCTCATCCACCCCTGGCCAACCGTCCGCCAGTACTCAGAGACCATATTTTCCTGGATCGCGGACGGAAGGCTCCCCCAGGGCTGGCATGACCCTGTCGCCCTCAACGCGGTCAGGCTCGACTCCCTCACCACGCCTACCACCCCGGCAACACCAGCTTCCCGAGGCGACGAGGGGGCCCGAGGCGCACACCTCCCCCGGCAGCAGGTCGACACCCGCACCGCCTACGATAGGCACGCTCACGGGGCCCCCTGCTCCGCTTGGAACCGCGATCCCACCTCGTGCGATCGGGCACCCCTCGGAGAGGCTCACGGCGAGGTGGGAAACAGGCACCGGCACGTCTGTGCGTATTGCGCCAACGTCCGGCGCATACTAACATTGCACAGCGAGGCCGCATGCCGCACCAAGCAAGCCCGTGAGCGCCAGACCCCCGCCACCTCGGCGGATTTTTGATCCGCGGGCCTCCCCCCGGCTGGCCCGGGGGGCATAGCCCGGCGCCTCACCCCGACCATTCCCGACAGCTCCGCAACGCCCACCGACGGTCCCCCAGCAACACCGATCGAAACGCCGCCCAGACGAAGCCGAGGATCACCACCTCGCACCTCACACCTCAGACGACTCAGCCCAGCCTCACGGGAGACCCCCCCCCCCCAGACAGCCCAGCCACCGACCTACACGGCACCGACCTTCACGACACCGCCTTCATGAAGCCGCCCGACCCGACCCCCATTCCCACCCAGCCCAGCCCTGAGGAGTTCGCTGCCCCCCTGCTCGACCCTCACCGGACCTCCTCCCCCAGCCCTCAGGAGCGGGCCTACCCTTTTCTTTTGGCCGCCCGCTCCCCCTCCACCTAGACCCCGGACCCTCCTCTCATCCAGGCCTGCCTCTCCGGGCCCCGCCTCGGGCGCCCCGCGCCCCCGCCTCGGGCGTGCCTCGAGCCCTCTCCTTACTCTTTGGCGGAGGGCTCCTCGGCCCCCCCTCTACCAACTCTGACACTGCTCCTTCTGAGCCCCTCCACTATTTATCCTCTGCTCTCATGAGCCCCTGACACTTGCTCCTCGCGAGCCCCTGCTCCTCATGAAGCCCCCTGTATTGCTCTGCCTCCTCAGCCTGTTTCCCTCCTCAGTTACCCTGTTTGTACCTTACTTTGTCATTTATTGTTATTTCACTGTTT
>CM059195.1:88701007-88729953 GCA_030323885.1 Branchipolynoe longqiensis | reverse complement strand
TAATGTATGTAGGCGAACCGGGACACGCAGATAACCAGCATGGTATGGAATGTAACCAGGGACAACGGACGATGAATAAACGCCAGTCATGAACTAGATCTCTCCGTGTCGACTCATATATTACATGGTGTCAGATGTGGCTTGCCTGACAAGTGAGATGGCTCTCTCTGGATTAAAACCCCCATTGCCACTGGACTTGGAAGGCAACCTCACTCTAAACTGGACCCAGTGGATTGATTCATACAAAATTTACGCCGTAGCAGCAGGAGTAGCGGCGAAAACGGAGAAAGTACAGTGTTGCGTCTTTCTCCATGTCGCTGGACCAGAGGCGCAGAAAATCCATAGAACGCTCAACATTGAAGCCGCGGACCGAGACAAAATTGCAGTACTGATTGAGGCATTTAAAGTATATTGCGAAGGGAAGACGAACATAACAGTGGTACGTTACCAGTTTAACTCCCTATTTCAGACACACAAAAGTATGGACACTTATATTAGGGAGCTACGTAACCGCATATCACACTGTCAATACGAGTTACTGGAAGATTCGTTACTCTGTGACAGAATTGTGTGCGGAGTGAAAAGCAACGTATTGAGAGATCGATTATTACAGACTCATAACTTGACATTGAAATTGTGCATATCGATGTGTCGGCTTAGTGAACACAAGGCAGGTTTGTTGACTGGAAATGCAGACAGTGATTCGAATGAAAACGTCGACGCGTTATCAAGAATTAGTTCTAGCATGACGTCACAACGTCGTGTGCCACCTTGGAGACGAGCATCGCAACGTCAACAATACGGGTCAAACAATGCAAAAATCAAGTGTCCGAATTGCGGATACGTACATTTCAGTGGTAGGTGTCCTGCTAAGGACAAACAGTGTACAGGCTGTGGAAAAGTGGGACATTTCGTCAAAGTGTGTAGAAGTAATACAAATAGAAAGTCGACAGTGAATGAAGTCAACATACAGCACCATGACGAACAGCACGAATGGACGCGACCATACCAGGAGGACGACACCAGTCACGATTTGTTCGTTGGTGCATTACAGGATAACAACGACGAAAAGGAGGATCTATGGTACGCGGATATCGTAGTGAACAATGCGATAATCAAGTTCAAACTTGATACCGGTTCGGAGGCGAACATCGTGCCACGGAGGATTTACGATCAAATGGACAACGTGACCATGACTCCAACGCGTTGTCACTTGATAACGTACGCTGGACACCGTATAAAACCTCATGGGGAGGTTTTCGCCACCATACGCGGTCATGAATTAAAGTTCCAAGTAACAGATGAGGGTAGCCCTATCCTAGGAAAGAGTGCGTGTGTCGCCCTCAACCTCATAACAAGACTGGACTCCATAAACACTGTAGCATATTCAACCACATCAAGTGATAAATTGGTAAATATGTATAGTGATGTATTCAAAGGTTTAGGCAGAATTAAAGTAAATGCGCATATTCATGTTGACAACAATGTAGCCCCAGTCGTTGATGCTCCTAGGCGCATACCACACGCCATAATAAATGATGTCCGTCAAGAATTAAATAGGATGTTAGATCTAAAAGTAATAGTAGAACAAAATGAACCGACTCCATGGGTGAACTCCATCACTATAGTAAGAAAACCAGGTAAAATACGAATATGTTTGGACCCTACTAAATTAAATAAAGCAATATTAAGGGGCCCATATCCAACACGTACGATAGAAGAAGTAGTAGCTAACACAAATGGGGCAGAATATTTTTCGGTCATTGATGCCAACAGTGGCTATTGGCAGATTGAGTTGGATAATGAAAGTTCTAAATTATGCACCTTCAATACACCTTGGGGTCGGTATCGATATACCAGGTTGCCATTTGGCATAAAAACGGCCGGAGACATATTTATTCAAGAGATGAACAATATATTAGGTGATTTGGACGGTGTAAATGTGATAACTGATGATATACTAGTATACGGTAAAGACATACAAGAACACAACGTAAGACTAAAGTCAGTACTGGACAGGGCCCGTAAATTCGATCTGAGATTGAACCCAAAAAAGTCTAAAATTTGTAAAAGACAGGTAAACTGTGTGGGGCATTTAATAACGTCCAACGGATTATTGCCAAGCAAAGAAAGAGTACAAGCTATCATAGACATGCCAACACCCACGGACAAAAAAGCTGTCCAACGGTTTTTGGGAATGGTCGGATATGTCAACAAATTTATTCCCAACATGGCGGAATTAGCTAAGCCATTAAGAATAATACTAACTAACGATGTCGCCTGGCATTGGCAAGAAGAACAAATTTATGCATTCGACAAACTTAAAGAATTGTTAACAAAAGCACCCGTTCTAAAATTTTTTGATGTGAAAAAAGATATTGTCCTTCAAGTAGATGCATCTAAATCTGGCCTTGGGGCGACCTTATTTCAAGAAAATAGACTGGTCGCAATGGCGTCCAAGGCATTAGATAACACACAAACAAATTATGCAGTAATTGAAAAAGAACTGTTAGCCATTTGCTTTGGGTGCAGGAAGTTTCATGAGTACATATACGGGAAAGAGGTGACTATTCAAACCGACCACAAACCCTTGGTAGCCATAATGAATAAGCCCATACACACACTATCAGCACGCATGCAATGCATGAGAATGCGGTTACAAAATTATAATCTACAAGTAATACATGTTAAGGGCACGCTGATGTATTTTGCAGACGCGCTGTCCAGGGCTCACACCACGTTGACAACACCGAACAACTTGTTCGACACAGACATAACCGTGGCCGCAATCGATATGGAAGTGAACAATATAGCTAAAGTAAGGCAAGAATTGGACAAGGATAAAACATTGCAGCACGTTGTGTTGTTAGCAAAACATGGGTGGCCAAAAAGTAGCGCTGGCCTCAGTCAGAGTGTAAAACCATTTTTTACCTATAGAAATGACATAACAATACAAGACGATGTGTTATTAAAAGATAATCATATTATAATACCAAAGACCATGCAGAGAGATATGCTAAATAAAATTCACGAGTCACATTTAGGCATAGTGAAATGTAAGCAGTTGGCCAGAGACAACGTCTTTTGGCCTGGAATAAGTAATCAAATCGAGGACAAGGTTTCAAAGTGTCAACTTTGCCAGGAGTACCGACACAAACAACATTCTGAACCTTTGATGAGTCATGACATTACATGTATTCCATATTATAAACTAGGCGTGGATTTGTTTACTGTTAACAAGGTGAATTTCCTGTTAGTCATTGACTATTATACAAAGTTTCCGGAAATAGTAGAGTTAACATCAAACACAAGTCAGGCCATAATAAGAAATTTGAAGCAAATGTTTTGCAGATATGGCATTCCGAACACAGTAGTATCAGACAACGGTCCACAATTTAACAGCGCAGAGTACCTACAGTTTGCACATAACTACGGTTTCACACCTAAATTTACAAACCCAATGTTTCCGCAAAGTAACGGCCAGGTAGAAAGATACGTACAAACTGTAAAATTGATGATACAAAAATCTCTACTGGACGGCAAAGATGCCAATATTGCACTTTTAAATTATCGAAACACCACAATCCAGGGCCTTGGTGCATTCCCGGCACAACTACTCATGTCCCGTAAACTACGGACACGGTTACCGATTTTAGAAACACATTTGAAACCAAGTTGCAAATATACAAACAACACTGAAATACGCAGAATACAGCAGAATCAAAAGAAATACTTTGATACCCGTGCAGGACATGAACACCACAAGTTGCATACCGGAGACGAGGTACGATATCTCCATCACAAAGGAGGATGGGCTTCAGGTAGAATTGTAGAAACAAACACACCTGGCCTTAGAGATTACACTATGGTAAATAAACAAAACAATATAATTAGGTGAAATCAAAAACACATTTTCGTCTCACATAAGGGTGACGCCCACCCTATTAGACCTGAATTAAAAACAAACACACACCAATATACTACACGATACGGCCGAGTTGTTCGTCCCATACAAAGACTAGGAATAAATGACCAGTCATAATACCATTAGTATTTATGTATGTACTAATATATAAGTTCAACGTTCTATGTAGGATAGCATATTGAAAATATAGGAACTGATATCATACCATGTGACTCAACCCTGACGCCGTTAACTGTGTTATAGGTTAAATACAATACCTATAACTTTCTGTGATATGAAGACATATACCTTGATGCAAAGTTGTATCGTGAAAAAATCACGATCCAAAAATTTGTCGGCAATGCGAAACACATTCCCCTACCGGAGCATTAAAACGGCAATAGGCGTACTCAAGGCAGCATTTGACTATATACATGTTAAGATGGGACATCTACACTGTTAACCATCCCGTATTTACTGAACAGGAAATGATGTACGATCTATTGTATCATGGTTCACAGCTAGGCGTCACAAATGTTTATGTACTCCTAAATGTGAATCAAGTCGTTGTTCATACATCACACTATTCAAGTCAACAGTCACCCAAAGTGCCAATTGTTGGAGTACAACATAAGTTTAATAAAGTATGTGAATTCTTAGGAACCTAGGCAGTTATCAGTTCCACTGAAATGGCAAAATAGGTACTGTATTTGTTACGCTGTTAAAAGTTGATGTGGTTATTGGGCTATTGAGAATGCATTACATATACAATTATCGATATGCGATAGTGGTCGAAACGTTAATATTTATAAGACTGATGTTACTATTTATAAGACTGATGTTACTATCTATAAGACTGATGTTACTATTTATGAGAATGATGTTACTATCTATACGAATGACATGCATAGTATTTAAGATACTCATTCACATATGGGATGAGTGTAGAGTCGCATATGTCATGTCTCAGTGCAACGTTGCATTCTTCATAGGGTTTGGAGGTGTTTAAGAGTTCATGTAATTATTTAAAGCTAATGAAACAATAAATATAATGAAATCAATAAAACTAATGAAAGGAGGATGTAATGTATGTAGGCGAACCGGGACACGCAGATAACCAGCATGGTATGGAATGTAACCAGGGACAACGGACGATGAATAAACGCCAGTCATGAACTAGATCTCTCCGTGTCGACTCATATATTACACCAGGGTTCGAAAACTGGTTGAGTCAAACCAATGATTAAAAAATCTAGACATGTCGCTATGTAGCCTGGCACTCGGCATTACTAGGATAGGGACAAGAGGAGGGGAATGCGGACGACTAACTGTCCGCCATTAAGATTTATCCTGCTCAATCAACGAATGTATCCAGACAAAAAAGATCAATAAAAAACCCCAAAAACGGCTACATTTTATGAACCCACATTAATGAGTCACGTGTAGTGTCCCGCCGTATCGCAGTGTGTTATCTGATGTGCCGAGCAGTGTGCCCTTACCTCATCCTACCCCACACACCCACACACCCACACACCCACACATGCACACACCCACACACCCACACGCACACACACCCACACACCCACACACACACCTCCACACGCCCACACGCCCACACACCCACACCTCCACACACCCACCCACCCACAAGCCCACACACCCACACGCCCACACACCCACACGCCCACACACCCACACACCCACACACCCACACACCCACTCACACCTCCACACGTCCACACACACCGACACCTCCACACGCCCACACACCCACACACCACACACCACACACCCACACCCACACACCCACACGCCCACATGCCCACATGCCCACACGCACACACACTCACACCTCCACACACACCCACACACACACATCGACACCCACACACTCACACCTCCACACGTCCACACACACCGGCACCTCCGCACGCCCACACGCCCACACACGCACACTCCACACATCCACACACACCAACGCATCTACATGCCCACACGCCCAAACACCCACACACCTACTTACACCCATCCACACCCACACATACACCCCACATCCACACACCCACATGCCTACAGTCCCACCCACCCACACACCCACATGTCTACACTCCCACACACCCACACCTACACACCCACCCACACACACACACACAAACCCACATTCCCACACACTAACACGCCCACACACACACCCATACTACCACACTCCCGCACACACACTCCCGCACACCCTCTCACACTTGCCCATACGCCCACTCGCACAAACACACCCACCCTCATACCCACACACACACACACACCACTTGCCCACTGCCCTGACCTAAGGCGCGTCTATTTAAAGTTGCGTAATCCGAAGAAACCACACAATGTCCGAAGGTGAAGCACTTACCTACATTTGAAGCTACACATTTCAACTTAGACACTCGTATACTCGTTACCCTGGTTACACTTGTAGAAGGAACATAACACATGGGATGGCCGAAGGAGTTGGGCCTCCCTCTTCCGTGTTGGTAGATCGTGGCATTCGAACCCAGGGGTTCGAACCCTGGTCGAGTCAACCCAATGACTTAAAAATTGTCGCTTCCTAGTCAGGCGCTTGACATTATTAGGATAGGGTAAGACTGGTTGGCTCAGTGTCACGGTTATGTGACTGAGTGGGATATCAGATCATGGTGATGGCAGCCTGGTCTCCCAGTGGGGCAGCACTATAAAGTCACCATGAGGTGTGCAATGTCATAAGTCGATACTCGCCCCGATATGACCATAGATGTTGTCAGGACGTAGAACTCCACCAACCAGCCAACTGTAGAAGGAATCAATATCATGCCAATTTAATAGAATCTGTCATACTGTAAAATATTCCGATAATTACACATTGGTGGGAATGTGAACTGGTCTATAAGGGATTACACATGTTATAAAAAGGTAAATGATGTCATGTGATCAAATGCATGTGGTAATGTGTAGGGTTGGTGATCCTTTACCTAGATTAAATAGACATTGTGTATTCTATAGATAGTGTGAGAGGGGCACTACTGTTAGTGTGATAGGGCCTTAGCAACTCTGCTCACAACCCCCTCCCCCCCAACTGTTAGATACGGATCACTACACACCCAGACACAACAGGGCAGTGAGGCCAAAACAACGAAGGCATGGATACTAGAGTGCATACTGTTGATTGGTGGACATGTGGATGCTTACTGTTGATTGCAGGATCTGGTCATGTGACAGGCCATCTTGAATTCTAAAACCACTATATAATAATAAACCTGAGGGTGCAAAGTTCTCTCCACCGTTCACTCTATACTCTGCTTTACTTCTCCTTGCCTGTAGTGATTTCATATTAGCCTACCTACACAACTACAGCTGCCAGCCGACGACTTTACAGTACAGACATATCATGTCCAGCATTAAATGGCCATGTTTTCACTTCAAATACCTTAAACTATCTCACTTCAAATATCTCCAAATTTATCACATGAAACCCATCAGATTTGCAACTTTAAAATGGCAGCGTCCGATGGTTTTGAATTGCTACCATATTTTACAGTCATAGACATACAGTTGATTGATATAGTCAATTTTACTTGAAGCAAATTTGATCAACACTGGTTAAATTGGAGATATTTGAAGTGAAAATAGGACAAATTGATTTTGGCATGCACTTCGAATTTTGAAACCATCGGCTTCAGCAATATCAGATCAGGTTATATTCAATAGATAGTATTCTCTTCTATGCAGCAACACATGCTTAATACGCGCACCGATATCAAAGTTTGATATATCCAAATTCTAGATATGTATTTTACTTAAAAAAATGTCAATACCTTTGTAGTAGTCCACAATGAGCCCCACTACCACACGGTGGCGGCAGTGACTACGCTGTCCACTGTTGCAGTAACGCAGCAACAGGTGGCAGCACGTTAGCAGGGGCAGCCCCTATGGTGGACTGCTGAGCGCTCTACTCACGGCCACCTCCCCCCCCCCCCCCCCCCCCCCCCCCCCCCCCCCCATGGCAGGTTACCTGTGACCCGGCTGGGCAGTGAACAGGTCACTTCCCGTCCGATATCTGTTGAAGGCGGAATAAACCGCAGCACAAAGCTGACTCGGTGTTTCTCCTTGGTTCTCTACACAGATTTGGACGCGGTCCATCAGACTTTCATCTGACAATGCAGCCTTAAGAGAAGCACGGACCGGGAGTGGATGCTTAACGTGAGAGCAGAGCCCATGGTCGGATGTCAGGACGGGCGTCGTGTTGTTATTAATATTGTGTACACAAAAAGAGTAATGTCGCCTCGAGTTAGAGTGTGCATAAAGGTAAGCGCCAATAGCCAAGCGCCGTGCTTTTCTTGGTGTTCAATTTGAAAAGCCCAGGGTCGGATTCCACACGTAGGCGATGTGGTGTTTTTTGTATGTGTATGTGAGTGTGTGTATGAGTGTGTGAGTGTGTGTGTCTCTACTAACCAGGTCAGGAGGGGTTGGTTTTCTCAATAAATATCCCAGAGAGATCCACGCCATCAGGCTGGAGGCTGGAGGCTGGAGGCTAGAGGCTGGAGGCTGGAGGCTGGAGGCTGAAGGCTGGAGGCTGCGGGGTGGAGGCTGGAGGCTGGAGGCTGGAGGCTGCGGGTGGATGGTGGAGGCTGGAGGCTGGAGGCTAGAGGCTGGAGGCTGGAAGCTGGATGCTAGAGGCTGGAGGCTGCGGGGTGGAAGCTGGAGGCTGCGGGGTGGAGGCTAAAGGCTGGAGGCTGCGGGGTGGATGCTGGATGCTAGAGGCTTGAGGCTGGATGCTGCGGGTGGAGGCTGGAGGCTGGAGGCTGCGGGGGGAGACTGGAGGCTGGAGGCTGGAGGCTGGATGGGTGGTAGATTGTAGATGGTGGGTGGGGGTGGTGGATGGTGGATGGTGGGTGGTGGGTGGTGTATCTATAAAAATGGGAGAAATTCAAACCATCGAATATTTGAACTTTTAAATCAGGGGAAAGGAGGGGAGATGGATAGAGGGGAGGGGGCGGGAGGGGGAGAGGAGGGGAGGGAGAGTGGGAGAGGGAAGGAGGGGAGGGACGGGGAGGGGGGGAGGGGGAGGGGGGAGAGGGGGAGGGAGGGAGGGGGAGCGTGGAAACGGTGAGAAGAGAGGGCGGAGCGGGGAGGGGGAGGATAGGGAGGTGGTAGAGGGGCAGGGGAGGAGGAGGAGAGGGGGGAGGGGGGTAGATGGGAAGGGGAGGTGTGGGGAAGGGGGGGCGGCAAGAGGAAGAAGGGGGATGGGGGAGCGAGGGGGAGAGGAGCGAGGGGGAGAGGGGAGGCGGGGGAGAGGGGGAGAGGGAAGGGAGGGGAGATGGAAGCGGGACGGGGGAGGGGGAGAGAGAGTGGGAAGGGCGAGGGAGGAGGGGAGAGAGGGACGAGGGGAGGTGGAGGAGGGGGTACAGTGGGAGGGAGGGCGGGGTGAGAGGGGAAGCGGTAGCCTGAACCTGACTTGGACAGGGGAGAAGAGGGGGGAAGGGGAGGGAGGGGAGAGTGGAAAGGGCCAGGGAGGGGAGAGGGAGGGGAGGGGAGGAGGGGGTAAAGGGGAGGGAGGGCGGGGTGAGAGGGAGAGGGGGAGAGGGGAGAGGGGAGAGGGAGGGGGAGGAGGGGGAGAGGGGAAGGGGAGGGAGGGGGAGAGCGTGGAATGGAGGGAGGGGGAGAGGGGAGAGGGGGATGGGGGTGGAGGGGTTAGAGGGGGAGGAGGGCGGGGTGAGATGGGAGGGGGAAAGGGGAGAGGGGAGGTGGGAGGGGGAGGGAGGGGGACGAGGGGAAAAAGGGGGGAGGAGGGGGGAGAGTGGGAAAGGGAAGGGATGGGGGGAGAGTGGGAGTGGAGAGGGGAGGTAGGGGGGGAGAGGGGAGAGGGGAGAGGAGGAGAGGGAGAGGGGAGGGGGAGGGAGTGGTGAGCGGGAGAGGGGAGGGGAGGGCGGTGTAGAGGGGAGGGGGTAGAGGGGAGAGGGAGAGGGGGCGAAGTGGACGGGGAGGGAGAGGGAGAGGGGGAGGGGGAGGGAGGGGAGAGTGAAGGGGAGGAGGGGGAGAGTGGAAAGGGAGGGAGGGGAAGAGGGGGAGGGGAGGGGGAGGGAGGGGTAAAGCAACTCCACGGTCGGGTGAAAGGGGACGGGGAGAGGGGAAGAGGGTGAGAGGGGAGGGGGATGAGGGGAAGGGAGGGGAGGGGAGAGTGGAATGGGGGAATGGGGCAGGAGGGAGGTATATATAGGGCTGTGGGAGGGGAGGGAGGGACGGGGGGGTAGAGGAGTGGGGGAGAGGGAGGAGAGGTGAGAAGGGAGGGGGAGGGAGTGGGTTAGCCCAGCGATGTGTGAGGGGGCGTGTGAGGGGAAGGGGAGGGAGGGGGAGAATCGGAACGGGAGGGAGGGGAAGGGAGGGCGGGATGAGAGGGGAGGGGGGGAGCGGAGAGGAGAGAGGGGAGAGGGGAGGGGGAGGGAGTGGGTAGAGGGGAGAGGGCAGGGGGAGGGAGTGGGTAGAGGGGAGAGGGGAGGGGAGGGAGTGTGTAGAGGGGAGGGGGTAGATGGGAGAGGGAGAGGGGAGAGGGGAGGGATGGCGGGGGGAGAGGGGAGGGGGGGAGGGGGAGAGGGGAGAGGGGAGGGGGGAGGCGGAGGGAGTGGGTAGCCCCAGGCAGATGCGCTGTTGGTGCGTGTTGGCAAACCATCCTTGTCGTGAGCTGCTTGCCAGATGAACTCCTCCACGATGTTCGCCCAGACCCATGTTGCAAGCTTGCTCTTTTCTTGGGACTCATCCCAGTGGTGGCTGAGTGCGGTAGAATCTCAACGGACAATAAACAATTTTGCATATAAGTAATAACAAATATATATGAACTCTCTGCCGATTTATACATGTATAATAAAGTATAGGCTCTATAATGAATTATGGGAGTATAAAGAAAGGACAAACCACATTGCAGTTAACCTTCACTGAGCAATATGCGTGTTAGTTTGGTGAGGTTCCTATTTCCGCTGCTGGCACCACCTGCAGGCAGCCAAACTCCAGAGAATACCATCTGAGGGAAAACCACCACAGACTCATGTGGGAGGTCGGCGGGACCAAGTGGTCCTTAGCTGCTGCCGTATTGGCCACTCATGGCTTACACATGCTTTTCTGCTCAAGGGAGAACCTCCCACTGAACACATTGGGTGTCAGTCCCCACTGACACTCAAACAGATTTGACTAAGTTGCGTTGATTTTTTGGCCCTGCGCCAAAGAATTCTACACTGCAGACGGTATGCGTGACCTTTACTAAAGTAAAACAAGAAAACATTTTAGCCTTGTTGAGGGCAGCTGGACTGTACCACCTCATATAGTTTACTAAATAAATTCTATCAATTATTAATAAAACTTTTCTTTTTCTATGGGAATTTGTTTCCCTTGACCACAAATATATGATTGTGAGCTTTCTAATTTAATGAGTGTCTATTGGCACATAATTGATTGTCTGCTTTTACATATAAAAGCGATGGTTTGAACAAAAAACAAACATTTCTCGCCGTGAATATGGCCTATTCTGCTGACACGGCCTAAAGCAACCACCAATCAATCAATCAATCAATCAAACCAGAGAATACCATAACCGTTGGATGGATTTCAAGTATATACTTGAAATCCACCCAACAGCGATGGTATATATATATACGCCGCTTAGCACTACTTTGTTAAGCTTGATTTGTGATACCACTCTTTTTCGTGCATAAATTGTCAAGACAAAAGCACTTCTCTAGGTTTGATCCTACATATCCAACTCAGACAGTAGTGCACTCATTGAGGAGCGCGACGTAGCACAGACAGTAAAGTGTCCACCTGTGAAGGTGTGAGTCATCCGATCGATCCTGCTCAGTGGACACATTTGCAGTTTGTGCTATTTTCCATTCCAACCAGTGGTCCACAACTGGTTCATCAAAGGCTGTGGTATGTGTTGTCCTGTTTGTGGGAAAGTGAATATAAAAGACCCCTTGCTGCTTATCGGAAAGAGTAGCCTATCGTATCTTACAGGTGGTAGCGGGTTTCCTCTGAAGAAATGTGTCAGAATGACCAAATGTTTGACGTCCAATAGCCGATGATAAAAATCAATGTGCTCTAGAGCCGTCGTTAAATAAAACAAACCTTTTTCTTAATGCACTCATTAAACATCTACTGCTGCATAGACAGACAGAAGGGAATACAAAGTTAATTTACTAGAACCTGTTACTGCTCAAATCTAGGGTAACAATTTTGAGGAGCATGCTCAAATTAATTTCATATGTTTTCACTTCAATTATCCACAAAATGAACCATTTATAATAAAAGTTACTTCAAGCTGAAGTAAGCTCGATTATTACAACTAACCTAATATATTTATTTGAATTTTTTTTAGAAACTCAAAAGCATTAGACGTTGGAATCATAAAGATAATTTGAAGTAAGTAAAGTTCATGCCTTTTGATGTAATATTATGGGGCGTAATCGATTAATCAACTCGGGTCACTCGAGCCACATTTTGGCACATGCGCACATCCTACAGAGTCGGGTCGAATAAACGAATACGCTTCTCTGCGTTCGGGTGGAAAAAATGATTTTTTTTTAAATAACTGATAAAACTACAGCAAAATAGGACTTAAAGTATTTTATGATGGCCTAGTTTAGCTATATTTCCATTTCATTGATCTAAGTTATTCTTGAAAAAAACCATGTATGACTGGTACTGGTAGCTGTTATCCTGCAGGATGGTACCAGTGCAAATGTGACGTCATCGCTCATAGCCAACCCCAGCTGTGAGGCGGGTTACTTGGGTCGGATCATTTTGTACATGGCACGTGTATTTGTCGACTCCACTCACAGTGTTTGATTTGAAATTCTGATGACTCGGGTGACCCGAGTCGCCCGGGTCGTGTTAATCGATTACAGCCATAATGTCTGCAGATAGCACTGTTTTGTTTAGCGCTGCAGTTTCTAGAGCGAAGGTAACCATGCCAAAAGTAGCCAGATAACACACCACACAGCTACGTACAAGCCTATGATATGTAAATAGGAGTAGGCTAGTCTAGTAATAAGAGTAGAAAAATAAATACATATATACCAAGAAAATCCAAAAAAACTAACATAGGCTACTAACCATACCAACCATCTATCTGCTACTGAAATGCAGGCAATCAAATACCTTATCAGCAGCCACTGTGTGGTAAGACAACACCAACACTCCAACTGGCCAGCATTGAAAACAAGCCTGGGTACCCGGGCTTATATGCTATGGACAGTATAAATACAGCCTCAATTAAAAAAAAAAAAAAAAAAGGAGAAGCCCAGACTTGAGGTCAGGAAACACTCATTTATCTTTCGAGTGACAGATCCATGGAAGAGTCTCCCAGAACAAGTGGTTGAAGCACCAATGGTCAAAGCATTTGAGAGAAGGCTGGATAGACATTGAAGAGGACACCCACAATTATATGACTTCAGGGCACCATCAACCTCCATACGTGTGCAGATACATAGTTATTTTTTACCATAATGAGCTGGCAAAAGAGGCCCAATAGGATCTGTAATTTAATCTGTAAGTTAATCTATTTTAGATATGAATTGAGTTGAGTATTATTTAACCACAAACATGTGATAAGGTGTATGTATGGCTTCCCCAAGAGACAACCTTCCAACCCAGCAACCAATGTTGGAATCAAATGTAGAATCAAATCTAAATAAATGTTTTGTTTTTGAAAATGTGATGCTTTCATCGGATTATGCGCCTTTAACCTCCTCTTTCATTTCCAATATATGTTTATTGTACACTGAAATTCCCATTTACAGAAAACATGTAAAAGTGCTCCTTTAATAGCTATAGCCTCAATTGTAGAACTTAAGCTAAGATTCCATATATGCGGTATGCCGTATGCCGTATGCGAATGTGGCAAAAAATGGAAAAGCATATAAATATACATGGGTGCTTCCATATGTCCGAATGCGAATGCGAACGTGAATGCGAATGAGAATGCGGCAAATGGATCGACCCATGGACCGATCAGTGCGCATGCGAATGCTGCTGCATTTGCCATAGAAAACAATAGTAACTTTGAATTTCGTTCACAAATTTGGATAAAAAAACTCCAAAAATGGGTACCTATTTATTTTGATTTGTTTAGCAACCCCCCAACACAAAAAGAAAACATCGACTATTGGAGATCGGCATGGGTATCTATGCTGCATATCGCATTTGCATGCCGCATACTGCATATATGGAATCTTAGCTTAACCAACTGTTCACCCATATACCTCCATTCAATCAATCAATTCTTTTATTTTAACTCTCTGCGAGGTATGTTTACAATAAACTGAGGTGAGACAATAAATGCATACAAATTCCTTACAGACAGAAAGGATCCCAGAAAAGCGATGCTTATCTAGATGGTCTCCATGATGTGAATGAACAAGTGATGACAATAACAAATGATTAAACTTAACCTACATTTTTAACTAATGATTATGATGAGATACTGATGCGTCTCTTCACAGATAGGAAAACCAAAGTAATGATAGGAATATTATATGTATATTGTGTCATTGATGCATGTACTTACATGCAGTATCAGTAGTTATTTTGCATGTATGTTAATAGGGGTAAATTTTATGTTCTTTGCCATAGCCACTTGATATTTTAAATTATGCGACTAGTTAATGACAACTATGTCCTTTTATATATATTCTTTACTGGTAATCGATTTAGTATGCAGTGAGAAAGCTTATATTTAGGTTTCTAATGTCTACTGGTATTGAGTTCCAGATATTGGTTCCTTGGTTTTCAGTTGTTATTTTGCCATATTTGTTTCTAATGTGTTTGTGATGTATGTTATTTATCTGTTGTGTGTTATGGGAATGGACCTGATTGTTTTCTTTGAAGAGATTATCAAATATTTTATGGAGGAGGCCATTCTTTTGCTTGTAAACAAATTTTGCAATGTATATTTTATAAATGTAAGTTACCATAAGTAAGTCCAGATCTTTATGAAGTCATTTAGTTGGGGTGAGAGAGTCTTTGCTATACAGTATTTTCAAGGCTCTGTTTTGTTGTGTCTGTACCTTTTTTAGGGTTGATAACTTGGCTCTCCCATACATCTCTATACCATACTGAATTTTGGAGTAAACGTATGCATAGTATAGACATTTTTTATTTTCCTCATTTACCCGTCGTCTGATTATTTTTAATGAGTTAGCCGTTTTAATGATTGAATAATTTAAGTTATCAATATGTTCATCCCAGTTGAGGTTTTCATCTAGAATTATACCTAGGTATTTCACAGAAATGTTTATCTTTATGTTGTTTAGGTAATCAGGAATGGTTGTACTTCTGCTTTTAAATATTGTTTAGCATGTTTTGTTAAGGTTTACTGTTAATGTGTTATCATTGCACCATGTAAATATATCTGAAAGGAATGTTTTAATTGGATATTTTAGTTGTTCGGGTGAATTTGAGGTTATGAAGCCATTGGTATCATCTGCAAATAAACCTTGCTTCTCATTACTGACTAGTTCTTTATAGTAGCCTTCCTCTGCTGATCGTAGACAAGTGATTAGTATATTCTTATATTTTGTGTGTTTTATTCGGTTTTCAGCTGTTGGGTTTTATCTTTTGCTCTTTGTCTTGATAGTTTTGTTAGTGGGAAGGCTGCATTAAATGCTGTGTTATAAATCTGGTAGAAGATGGTTAGGGCTTTGTTTACTTTGGTTGCTTTGTAGTATTCTTTCCAGTCTGAGGTTTCAATAAGGTCTTCGAATTTAGCCATGTTTTTCCCTCCAAATATTCTGATAATGGGTCTGTCCTGCTTTTTAATGGGGTTGTGAGATTGAATTGTTATAAAGTTGGGTAGATGGTCAGTGATATCGGAGTAAATATTTCCGGTGGATATATTCTGATTACTTTTTATTACATTGGCATTTATTAGTATATGATCAATAAGTGAAATTTGGTAGTCTACTATTCTGGTTGGTAATGTGATGGTGGGGATGAAATTTTGCTCAAGTACTGTTCTAAAGAAGTTATTGACATGGTTATTCTGTTTTATTTTTAGTCCATCGATGTTTAGGTCCCCTGTTATTATGCACTTTTTGTTTTCCAAATTAATTTTCTTCATGTTGTTTTCAATTTGTTCAGTGAAGTGTTTGATGCATTCAACAGTACTGCCTGGGTGTTTATAGATGACCCCTATTATATAGTCGTCCTTTTTATTTGGAAAGTTTGTTTCAAGCCATATATTTTCTATTTCTAAGTTTTGGTTATTTATCTGTTGGGGCTCGACGATTAGTTCATCTCTGTCAATTACTTTATATATATTCTTGTATATTAGGCCTACTCCTCCTCTAGAGAGTCTATGTGATTTGTGTTTAAATTCATATCCAAGTTTGTTCAATTCCTTTTCTCTATTTACTATGCTTTTGGTTCCTATTTCGGACAGTGCTATCAGATCTAAGTTATCATCTAGTGATAAGATTAATGCTAGAAGTTCTCCAAACTGAAGGTCTAAACTCGTGATATTGTGATGAATTAGTTTGAAGATGTTGTGTGGCTTTTTATTCCTGTTTATCTCACAAAGCTCTTCACAGGTATGGTATTTGCAGTTGTTCGTTAGTAAGTTGTCAGTCACCCGTGAATTAATATAGTTAATAAATTTGTTGATGTTTAGGCAGGACTTAATGTAACTTTCAGCAGTTTCAAGTGTTGTGTGCAATTCAACATTTGTGATGTTACTAAATGGTAGGATTGAGAGGGTTGTACTGTTTTTAGACATGTGTGGGTTTTGCATGGACTGTCCTAAAAAGAACTTTCTGGTGTTGGTGGTTGTAACCATTAACTTTAAGAATATTCTAGTTACTTGTGTACACAATGGGTTTTGCAGGTTACCAGGTATGTAATCTACCAGGTGCTAGTCGAGTTGTTCAGCGTCTACATACAATTGATGACTACAATCACATACAGTGAATTAAGGTTACAATATTTTACGGTAGCATACAATTGACTACAACCATGTGCAATGAGTTAATAATTACGATAATATACAATGAGTCACAATAGCATATAGTGAATCAAGATGACATTAGACAAGGGTTCATACAAATGCAAACACAATTGACTAAGGGTTCATAAGATGATGTTCAGACTCAGGATCCAATAATATACGATGATCCAAGTTCTCTGAGTAGAATAATCTAAAATGGTTCAAGAATACTCTTGACTAAATGTTTGTAGAATGAGATTCAGTCTGACAGATTATTAGTCTCTGCCTATCTGAGTTAGGCTGTATGTCATTAATTAGCAAATGACAAATGTTCACAGCAGTACCTGCTATGGGTAGTGCAATATGCAATGTTACGCGTTTGTTGACCATGGCCATTAAAGCTGCCTAGTCTGATTAAAGCATCAAATCGCCTAAACTCCATTTACTTAAATCTGATACTTCATATCCAACTTAGATAACGGTGCACTCATTGAACCTTTGTTACTGCACAAAAGGAACATAAAGGTTATTTGTATCTTAGCCCAGAGCTCATGATTTTGTTTGACATATTAATTTGTTTATAAGGGGCAGATGGAAGACAACCATTATTGGTTACACTGTTCCTACAATTTCAATTGTCAGGTTAGTTTATGTTTGTAGAATATGTATGGAAATTGTGAATAGAAAATCTATAAATGTCTCAATAAAGTCATTTTGATAGAACAGTGGGAAGACAACCATTAATGGTTACACTGTTCCTACAATTTCTATTGTTAGCAGAGTAGTATATGTTTGGGTAATGTATAGAAATTGTGAATAAAACAAGGTCTTAATGTCTTAATGTCCGGTCAGTGTTGAATCCTAGTATGTGCCACAATTGTATGAAAATTCATTTCACATATTGTGATTTAAAATATCTCTAAAACTAAAGCTTTCAAATAAAAGTCACTTCAAACTAAATTAAAGTAGATTATAATGATCAACATAATATATTTACCTACAAGAAAATACAGCAGAAACTCAAAACCATCAGATTATGCAATTCTAAGCAACTATTCACAAATCATAGCAGACAATTGCTTCAACACTTAAGTTTGTAATATTCACAAGAATAAATCTGTTATGTGGGGGGGGCAGGAGGGGGGGGGGCTAAAGCAAGAATATAGTCATGACCAGACGGGATGGCGGAATGAGCTGAGGGTCCACCTCTCATTTCAGTAGAACCAGACGGGATGGCCAAATGAGTTGAGCGTCCGTCTCCCATTTAGGTAGAACATCGGATTCAAACCCACTGGTTTGAACCCTGCTTGAGTCAAACCAATGATTTTTTAAATTGATACTTGTCGCTTCCTAGCCAGGCACTCGGCCTTATTATCATAGGGCAAGGACTGGTTGGCTCAGTGTCAGGATAATGTGACTCAGTGGGATATCATGTCATGGTGCCTGGTCTCCCAGTGGGGTAGCACTATAGTCACGATGAGTTCACACTGTCACAAATCGGTACCCGTCCTGACATGACTGGTATATGTTGTTAGGACATAAAACTCCAATAACCAACCCATCTTGGTAGGTCGTGGAATTCGAATCCACAGATTCAAACCCTAATCAAATCAAACCAATGACTTATACAAATTGATACTTGTCGCTACCTAGCCTGGCACTTGCTCTACATTAACAGGTTGGGCCAGGAGCGGTGGAATGAGGAAGACCAATTGTCCGTGATTTAAATTTCCCCTGCTTAATCAACAAACGCAACAACAACAAGCATCAATGGTAGAAGCATTTAAGAGAAGGCTGGATAGACATTGGAGAGGACACCCACAATTATATGACTTTGGGCTCCATCAACCTCCATATGTGTGCAAACAAATATTTCTTTTTTATCATAACGAGCTGGCATTAGAGGCCCAATAGGGCCTAGATCAGCCAGAAGAGGATCTGTAAGTTAATCTGTAAGTTATAAATTAAAGTAGATATTTGCAAACTGGGTGTGAGTTGCTATGCGCTGTAGCCATGCTTACCTCGCCACCCTTCCCCCATGGTGAGTGTTCACCAGTCTCTCTGGTTGCTAGTTGTGCAGGTGTGTCGCTGGTTGAGGCTTCCTGGTGTCCTGTGTCTTTGCGGTGCTCGTTTTGCGCACTGTCAGTGTGAGCTGCCCACCAGTCTTGCTCTCGCACATGCTCACGCCCACGTGCACTTGGGAACTTCCAGTGGTCGCCATGTGAACTGAGGAAGTAACACACACGCGTAAACAAACTGTAGTTTGGGAGGAGGGGAGGGGATGGTAGGAGGGGTGTTTGTTGTAGGGGTGTTGTAGTGGTGTTGCGGGGGTGTTGTAGTGGTGTCGTAGGGATGTTGAAGGGGTGTTGTAGGGTATGCAAAAGGTGTTGTGGTGGTATTTTAAGGGTGTTGTAGGGGTGTTTATGGTGTTGTCAGGGGTGGTGTATGGTGTTAGAATGGTGTTGTGGGGTGTTCTAGTGATGTATGGGTGTTGTAGGGATGTTGATGGGTGTTGTAGGGTTTGGTAAAGGTGCTGTAGTGGTATTGTAGTGGTATTGTCTGGTCTTGTAGTGGTGTTGAAAGGGTGTTGTAGGGGTGTTGTAAGAGGGTTGTAAGGGTGGTGTGGGGGTGTTGTTGGGGTGTTGCAGGGATATTGTTGGGGCTGGTAAGGGTGTTGTTGGGGCTGGTAGAAGTGTTGTAGGGATATTGTAGGGGTGTTGCAAGGGCGTTGTACGGGTTTTGCAGAGGTAGTGTAAGGGCGTTGTTGGGGTGTGGTAGAAGTGTTGTAGATGTGTTGAATGGATGTTGTAGTGGTATTGTAAGGGTGTTGTTGAGGTTGCAATGGTGTTATAGGGGTGCTATAGGGGTGGAATAAGGGTCTTTTAGGGGTGGTGTATGGCGTTGTAGGGGTATTGTATGGTGTTTTAGGGGTATTGTAGGGGTGTTCTATGGGTGTGGCAAGGCTGTTGTAGGGTATTGCAGGATGTTGTACATGTGTTTTATAGTTGCGCGGATGTTGGATGGGTGTTGTAGGAATATTGTATGGTGTTGTAGGGGTGTTCTATGGGTATGGTAAGGGTGTTGTAGGGTTCTTGGAAGTGTGTTTGTTGTAATGGTGTGATAAGGGTGTTGTAGGGTATTGCAGGATGTTGTACATGTGTTTTATAGTGGTACGGATGTTGGATGGGTGTTGTAGCAATATTGTATGGTGTTGTAGGGGTGTTCTATGGGTGTGGTAAGGGTGCTATATGAGTGTTGTAAGGGTGGATAAGGGTGTTGTAGGGTGTTGTACATGTGTTTTATAGTTGTACGGATGTTGGATGGGTGTTGTATGTGTTGTGGGTGTTGTATGTGAGCTGCATATGTATCAAATGAGTAATGGATGGTGGTGTAGTGGTGTTGGATAGGTGTTGGGGACGGATACTGTATTGGTGTTGCTGGGGTGTTGGAGAGGTATACTGGGATGTTGTAAGCCTGATGTTGAATGGGTCCTGTATGGTTTCATAGGAGTGATGTAGTGGTGTTGCATGGGTGTTATAGTGATGTCGTGGGCATGTCGCAGTAGTGTATTGAAAGAGACATACGTACCATATTTGTTACATGGAAACCAAAAGTGAAAACATTCCAAATAGCAGAAAACATTCCAAATAATAGCAGAAACAAAGTCCAGATGGAGGTTTACATGATGTGCATATGTCAAACTTGAAAAAAACTAAATTTTAGTTTTTGACTTTGATCTTATGCAAATTGAGAAAAATGTTAAAATTAACCATGCAACATCAATTCATAACATCATTTTAACACACATCCATAACATCATTTTAACACACACAACAACATCAAACAAGATTTTATTGATTATAGCTAACCAAAAAAAGACTTTGCCTTACAAGAAAAAAATATGGGGAAAAGAAGTTTGGGTAGATGAACAGTGTCGATATGCAAATTTTCACATTTCACATTTCACAAATATATTCTTGGATACTTGTTGTAGGGTAGATTAAATACATGTATTATTGATAACATACTTAATACGCAGAGCAACAATAACTATTTGGCTTGCCACTCCCCAAAAGAAAGGCTTAATCATAAACAATGTAAATTTGAAACCAAATATGTGTTACACAGTTTCTGAGAAGGAACCAAATGTTAAATGACAATTTCTTTTATAATGTAATTCGCTTTAGAGAAAAGAAAATGGTTGGGAACAACCTTCATAGTTTGATTACAGTGAGCAATTTCTTAATTTGCAGCGCAAGGAAGTAGGACAAGAGACAGGATTACAAACTCGTATTTATTCAGTTACTCAGTATTACTCTTTAATAAAAGTTATCTTCATCATCAGAGAAAAATCAATTAGATAATCAAGCAGGATAGTGTTAGTGCCGCTGGGGCGTGCGAGGCTGGCTCGGGCGTGGGTGACTGGCACCATAGTCAAGGAAGGGCTGCCTTCTGGAGTGTTCATCAATTGTTCATGGTGGCTGGTGGTCATGAGAGGACATCTTGCTGGAGTGACATGAGCGAAGACATTTAAGCAACAATAACATGAGCGTCAATAGGCGAAATCACCTAAAATAGGGGTAGGTGGGTGAGGAATTTTGAGCTGCTTTGACGAGAGCCAGGGCCGAAGTGCATGGGACAGGGCCGGGGTTGTGTCACGTGAGCGGGGTCAGGGAGGGGTCACGCTAGCTTCGCTCGCGAATTAAATGTGTTGCCTCGTTAACATACATCATGTCACGTGGGGTTATGGCGCAGAGCGAGTTAATGAGTAAGGGCATTTCTACTTCTATATCTTGTTGGTTGGTTGATTGTTGGAGTTTTACGTCCTGGCAACATCTAAGGTAGCAGTGCGCACTCACGGCGACTTTATAGTGCTGCCCCACTGGGAAATCAGGCCGTCGCCACCATGACCTGATATACCATTCAATCATATTATCCTGACACTGAGTTAACCAGTCCTTGCCCTATCCTAATAATGCCGAGTGCCTGGCTAGAAAGCGACAAGTATCAATTTTTAAGTCATTGGTTTGACTCGACCAGGGTTCGAACCCACAATCCCATGGTCTACCAACACGGGAGACAGATGCTCTAACTCATTCGGCCATCCCATCTGGTTCTAATAGTGCTAGACAGTAGCTGGTGTCCTGGTGTTTGTTAGGCTGGCCTGACTTTGTGCTGTAGTCACTGTCTCATTGATCCACCGGGCACCACCGTCCTGATATGACCTTAGATGTTGCTAGGATGTAAAACAACAACAAACAATCCACCGGGCACCAGTTCCCAAAATGCAACACTCACTCTTCTATACATACTGACCTTTCCAAATGGACGCCAACCGGAAGTTCGCAATCGATGACTACCCACGCCTGTGGTGTTCTCTGTGGCGGAGTGGTTAGAGTGTCTGACTTTTTTCTAGGTCAGACTCCTAATCTGAGGGTCGGCGGTTCAATTCCCCGTGCCCCCACCTCTGCCAATTTGGATTTCCACCGCTGTGTATAACTTACAGCGTCATCAAAGGCCGGTTGCTCTCATACCATGTCTATGTGGTGTGGGAGGTTAAAAATCCCTTGGGTCGGTAAAAGTGTAGGCTCGGGCTTTCTATCGACCAGCAGTGGAATGAGGAAGACCAGTCATCTATGACTGAAATTTCCCCTGCTTAAACAACTAATGGACCAAAAAAAAAAAAAAAGCTGTGATTCCATCAACGCGTAAATGTGGGTGTAATGTGACATATGTAAAACTAGATTAAAGATTCATCGCTAGGCTAATATATGCCCAGAGTAGAGGTGAATGACAACCGAGTCTAAATTCGAACAAAAACTGCCTTGGCATGAATCACCATAAACAAGCTGTGGAGTTGCAATATTTATCTCTATAGAGCGGGTGTAATGACGTCACAAGACAACTTTCGGTGGCCATATTGGATGACATACAGAAGGCTTGCAACTGTCTACACTGTGCTTATTTAATGATTTGTTGGATTATTCGTCACTGTTTTGAGCAGTTTGGCCTCAGAAGTTGTTGCTAAAGTGCTGTGGGCCAGTGAAGCAGTGGGACCGACCTCAGTGCATTTGGTTTTTAAATATAATATGTATAAGCGATGCTTAGGGCCGACCCCCCGATATAACTACAGCAAAGTATTTTATGATGGCGCGTCTATTTTTTTACTCCACTCGCGGTGTTCGATTTGAAATTCTAGCAACTCTGGTGACCCGATTCGTCGTCATTTCCTCGGAGTAAACTATTAATATTTCATTTGTGCACCCATGTTGATGCCAAATTGTTCTTTATTTCTTTTATTTTTTAATAAAATCTAGTTTTGAACTGTGCGTATCGGCAAATTCTATGGCAGCGGGCATTTGTTTTGATATATTATTAACCAATAGCAGAGTAGCGCGGAGGAACACATACACTGGTCCCAGTGACATCATCACACCATATATGGAAGGTCTGTAGGGAGGGACCAGTGTACTTGTTCTTTGATTCGGTGTGTGCTACTCTGCAGCGGGGCATCATTAAGGGGTTAGGCCAATTGCTGTCATTCACCCTCTTTGCTGCGGAGCGAAGCTCGATGAGCCATTTCCGTTTCCGTTTGCTGGATTTCGAGTTTACAAATGGCAGCGCCCATAGGAGCCTATTTCCGTTTCCGGTTGTTGGATTTTGGCGAAATCCTCTGTGGGTATTGCTTACTTTATGTATATCTATCTATAGACTATACGCGTGTTAGTCATTAGCCTCCCAGTGGGTGGGTCGGTAATAATATGAATAAGCAATGCTTAGGACCGACCCACCGATATAACTACAGCAAAGTATTTTATGATTTTTTTTTACTCCACTCGCGGTGTTCGATTTGAAATTCTATCAACCACATGGGACTGCTTTCAGTGGTGCCCATTCAGTGCTGCAGATTTGCAGCCTTCAGCGCACCAATGCGACTGAAAACTCCCCAAAACAACAACTCTGGTGACTGGAATACGGCCGTCGTTTCCGCGAAGTAAACTATTAATATTTCATTTGTGCACCCATGTTTATGCCAAATTGTTATTTATTTCTTTTAATTTTGAATAAAATCTAAGTTTTGAACTGCACATATCGGCAAATTCTATGGCAGCGGGCATTTGTTTTGATATATTATTAACCAATAGCTGACCCCGATACCGTCTATGGGCTTAATGCCTTGACAGGGCCGCTGCAGAGTATCACGAAGGAACACATACACTGGTCCCAGTGACGTCATCACACCATATATGGAAGGTCTGTGGGGAGGGACCAGTGTACTTGTCTGTATTTCTATGGATATAACTACAGCAAAGTATTTTATGATTTTTTTTTACTCCACTCGCGGTGTTCGATTTGAAATTCTATCAACTCGGATGACACGAATACGGCCGTCGTTTCCGCGAAGTAAACTATTAATATTTCATTTATGCACCCATGTGTACTTGTTCTTCGATTCGACGTGTGCTACTCTGCGGCGGCGCATCATTAAGGCATTGGGCCAATTGCTGTAGTCCATCCTGCTTGCTCCGTACCGAAGTTTGACGAGCGATTTCCGTTTCCGTTTGCTGGATTTGTTCCCAGTTTACAAATGGCGGCGCCCATAGAGGCCTATTTCCGTTTCCGGTTCTTGGATTTTGACGAAATCCTCTGTGGGTATTGTTTACTTTATGTATATCTATCTATAGACTATACGCGTGTTAGTCATTAGCCTCCCCGTGGGTGGGTCGGTATTATTTTTGTATTTGGACTGTCACTGTCATTGTAGATGTGCAGTTTACGCGTTGCACCTCTATACACCGTTAAACCAAGCTTGGTCAATCCAAACGATCGGTTAAGCTCGGTTAAACCAATGATCGGTTAATCCAAACACATTTCTAGGGTCCCTTCAAGTTTGGTTTAGCGGGATTATACTGTATTATGAACCAGGCATGGGGGCCTAATTGGTAGAGCTCGGGCCTTGCATGTGGAAGGTTGTGATTTCAAGACCCGGTCGAATCAAACCAATGACTTTACAATTGATACTTGTTGCTTCCTAGACTGGCGCTTGGAATGAATAGGAAAGGGCAAGGGCTGGTTGGCTCAGTGTCAGGATAGTGTGACTGAGTGGGATATTGGGTCATAGTGCCAACAACCTGATTTCCCAGTGGGGCAGCACTATAAAGTTACCATGAGTGCGCACTGTCACAAGTCGCCCTGGAATTGTAAGTCTTTTCAATGGTTTATGCCCATAAGTTGTTTAATACTTACAATTATGTACATATAGGAAATGCACTTACATGTACAAAGACAGGGTATAGACTGGCAGCCCAGGACCTTCAGGGTAGACGAACGAGGTACCAATATCTGAGCCTAAAATTGGGTCTGAAATAGTTTAGCAAGATACCACTCAAAATTGCTGCCATTGTGTGCTTACTACTAAATATATATTAACGGGGCAATCGATACACATTTTCCCCATTGCTAAGGGCCTGCCAGACCCCCTTGAAAGGGCCTAAATATTGGGCTAACATAGACGAGCGAGGTACCAGATATAATTGGTGCCAAATGATCAAGTTCTGTCCATAGAATGTAAAACAGGTTATTCCAGAAAATGTGTCCGTTGCATTAATGGTGCCAGACGCCCCTGAATATGGACCCTTAGACCCCAGAATACAATTAGGCTAGCCTAGATAAGATGTTTGATACAGTCAGGAGGACCAGGCTATGGCCGCTACTGAGGAAGTATGGATGCCCAGAGAAGTTCACAACTATGATCGAGGCTCTACATACAGGAATGATGGTGAACATTAGTGTTGGAGGGGAAGTCTCGGAATCGTTCGGGGTTACCAATGGGGTCAAGCAAGGTTGTGTACTGGCTCCGAGGCATGGGGCTGGCATCTATATACAGTCCAGACAGAGCGCTGACTGATTCAATGTCGCACACTTCAGAGCGAAAACTAAAACTACTCGGATACTGGTGAGAGAGCTGCTATTCACAGATGACAGTGCACTGGTTGCCCACTGTGCGGAAGAGATCCAGAAAATAGTGGACACTTTCTCCGATGCATCGAAGAAGTTTGGCCTGAAGATTAACATCAAGAAGACGGATCTACCAACCCAACTCTACAAGATCTCGAAAGGAGGATATCATGTTTGATGGAAACAAGCTGAAATCTATTCCGGAATTCACCTACCACGGAAGCACTATATCAATTGTTGGACGCATTGATGCTGAAAGACAGAGGAGGATGGCCAAGGCTAGCACATCTTTCGGCCGACTATGCAAGAGACTCTGGAACAACCGCCATGTGTCCATGCGGGTCAAAGGCAAGATCTACCGTGCAATCGTGCTATCCACCCTACTATACAGAGCCGAGGCCTGGACAGTGTACAGACGACAGGTGAAAAAGCTGCATGCCTTCATGATGCGACATCTGCGTTCAATCATGAGGCTAACCTGGAAGGACAAAGTGACAAATAAGGAAATACTCAAACGGACGGGGCTGCCCTCTATGGAAGATCTTCGGATCAAAAAGAATCTCCAGTGGACTGGACACCTCACGAGGATGTCAACAGACAGGCTACCAAAGCAGATCCTCTACTCTCAACTGTCTTCTGGTTACAGAAAGAGAGGGCGCCCTTGTCTCCGGTTCAAGGATACCATCAAAAGAAACCTGAAGCTGAGAAACATGAAGACCGACTCATGGACATCACTCTCACAGCAGAGAGTTAAATGAAGAGCGGCAGTCAAGTAATGAAAGCAGTCTTTGTCGCATCACGACCGACAGCATGATGATGATGAAGGGTTTAGACCGTTATGGAAGATCAATAATGGCAATAGGATGAAGGAAGTCTCATTCTATATATCATAATACAAGTATATTCTTTATTCCAAAGAAAGCTATTATACTTACAGCACTTTACAAATTATTCACAGCCCTAAGTAGGTTTAAATACTGGGTATGGGGTGGCTCATTATCCTGGAAGTATTGGGAAATGGTGCCCTAAGATATATTGAACAGCTATGGAGTTATGTTCAGCTAAAAGTGCAGGAACCTTGAATAAGTGAAGGCGGGTCTGGCCATGACCATGACTGACCTTCACCTGGTCATGACCATGACTGACCTTCACCTGGCCATGACCTTGACTGACCTTCATCCGGCCATGACCGTCACTGATTTTCATCTGGCCATTACCTTTACTGACCTTCACCTGGCAATGACCTTGACAGACCTTTGCCTGGCCATGATCTTCACTGACCTTCACTTTGCCATGACCTTCACTGATCTTTACCTGACGACTCCATCATGAAGCCTTGGTGACAGTCTCTCCGAACAGGCAGTATCTGGGCATGGTCACACCCACTACACCTGCAGGAAGTGCACAGACTTAGTTGAAGTTGGTTCACTATTCGCAAAGGTATATACGTCATTCTTTAAAACTGTGCACCATATATTTGGTATCCACATTACAATGCTGGTAATTAATCATTCTTTTTATTGATAGCGAGTCAAATAATTATTGTTGCCTTTGTGTATTAAATATGTTAGTGTCATGGGGGTGATGAAAATAGGAAATATTGCGCCTAGAGTGGGACTCGAACCTGCATCTCTTTGCATTCTGGGCCAGTGTGCTAACCATTACACCACTTAGGCTCCCTGATATCAACAGACTACCCACGCCTACCTATCTATGGGCTCCTTGCCTGAGAGGTCAGTGCAGACCACAACACTCGTCCCCCTGGAATTGTAGGTCTTTTAATGTTTACAATTACATACATACAGGCAATGCACTTACATATACACAGGGTAGGTTCAACAACCATACAGCGCGTAGCTTGTACATGATCCTGGTCATGGCACCAGTGTCATGGGGGTGATGGAAATAGCAAATATTGCGCCTAGAGTGGGACTCGAACCCACATCTCTTTGCAATATGGGCCAGTGTGCTAACCTTTACACCACCTAGGCTCCATGATATCAATAGACTACCCATGCCTACCTGTCTATGGGCTCCTTGCCTGAGAGGTCAGTGCAGACCACTACACTAGCAATACTACATATATTTAATCGACCCCACAAAAGATATCAAAGCTATACATGTATGATTTTGTGCTGAAGTGAAAATATGAAAATGTACACATTGACGGCATGCATTTAAGCAAACCTTTTAAAAACATTTCTTTTCAGCTTTTTCTTGTGAGACAATCTTGTTGCTTAACAACAATCAATCAAATCTACTTTGGCTTTATTGTGTAAGTTAAAATGATGTTCTGGGTGTGCCTTTGATTTCCCTGTTACATAAGCGATATTAACATATTGCTCAATTTGCATAGGATCTAAATCAAAAACTGAATTTTGTTCTCAACTCTGACATATGCACAACATGCAAACCTTCATTGGAAGATGGATTCTGCTCAAATTTGGAATGACTTTTGCTATTATTTTTTGGTTTCCATGTGGCATTTTATTGCCCAGTTTCAAAGAATGACCAATATAAGTATTCATGTACAGTATAACTCATATATTGGCACCATAAAGGTTTCAAAATATATTTAATTTAATATTGTTAAATCATTTCATTAAAGTCATTCGTCATTTGCCGTGAACCTGGAGTTGGGGCCCATCCAAAAATGTTCCCAATACCACCAGTTAAGCTAGTTGTGATATTTATGAGTGCTCGGCTGTCAGAGCCCTGAATATCACTACCCTCCCCATGTGTGTTCTGACAACTGTCTGTCAGTTCCTACCTGTGTACCTTCCAACAATCTCAGAAGGAAGAAAGAAAGAGAAGTCACGCAAGATTGACAGTGAAGAAGTTGTGCTTCATTGGCATCAACTCCTGTTCACCTACTGGCGACCTATCACCCTCACTCCTTACCAACTGCCCACACAGATCCACATGACTCTGGCTTGTGTATATCAAAATTATTGCTTACAGCACATTGAACCTGAGTCCAATGGTTGTTGCTAGTTTGGGTGTAGAAGTGGAGTCTCAGACAAGAGTGTATGGAGCCCTGGACAAGAGAAGAGTGCCCTGAGTCGGGTCTGTGTGTCAGGTATAAGGGATGCAGGTGTCTGGGCTCTA
>CM059195.1:88674653-88700510 GCA_030323885.1 Branchipolynoe longqiensis | reverse complement strand
ATCTAGGTAATGCTAGATACAACACAAGGTGCGACAGGCATGTGGACAAATATTGTGTAAAGCATCTGTGTTATGTATATATATAGTATAGTTATAAGATATTCGTCGCCGGGAAAACAAACGAACTCAGAATAGTTCAGATCTGTGCCACAGGGGTGGTACATGCTTAGTACTGAACTTTTCCACTTGGTGGTGTGCAGGAGAGTGACCTAGATTGTTGTGCCATTGGCTGGTTGAGTGGAGAGAAGGGAGGGTAATACTGAGGTATTTTCAATCTTCTTTAGAGTAGTGCAATGAGGAAATATATTTGCATAATATAAAATATATGTTAGTACAATTACATTGCATAATTCGATGAGAAACAGATATAGATGAAAAACGTTTTTTTGTTGATGAATGTAAAAAAGGTTCTGCTGTGGATGGGGTTTGAACCCACACCACCAAACAACTTCAGATTACAAGTCCAACACTCTTACCACTAGGCCACAGATACCACACATAATTAGTAGTCTCACTTCAGGCTATTTGTGTATAGGACGTCACATATAAAAGGTATGTATGTATGTATGTATGTATGTATGTATGTATGTATGTATGTATGTATGTATGTATGTATGTATGTATGTATGTATGTATGTATGTATGTATGTATGTATGTATGTATGTATGTATGTATGTATGTATGTATGTATGTATGTATTATGTATGTATGCATCATGCATGCATGCATGCATGCATGTATGTATGTATGCATGCATGCATGCATGTATGTATGCATGCATGCATGCATGCATGTATGTATGCATGCATGCATGTGCGTGCGTGCATACGCAGGCAGGCAGACATACATACATACATACATACACACATACATACGTAGAGACCACACATAATTAGTAGTCTCACTTCAGGCTATTTGTGTATAGGACGTCACATATAAAAGGTATGTATGTATGTATGTATGTATATTTGTATGTATGTATGTATGTATGTATGTATGTATGTATGTGTGTGTGTATGTATGTATGTATGTACGTACGTATGTACGTACGTACGTACGTATGTATGTAAGTATGTATGTATGTAGGTAGGTAGGTAGGTAGGTAGGTATGTAAGTATGTATGTATGTATGTGTGTGTATGTATGTATGTATGTATGTATGTATGTACGTACGTTCGTACGTACGTGCGTACGTACGTATGTGCGTACGTACGTACGCACGCATGCATGCATGTAAGTATGTATGTATGTACGTACGTACGTATGTATGTATGTATGTATGTACGTATGTATGTATGTATGTATGTATGTATCTGTGTTCTGTATATATCTACGTTATCTAGGTCATGCTAGATACAACACAAGGCGGGACAGGCATTTGGACAGATATTGTGTAAAGCATCTGTGTTGTGCGTATATATCTACATTATCTAGGTCATGCTAGATACAACACAAGGTGGGACATGCATGTGAACTGATATTGTGTAAAGACGGTATCACACATTGCATCTGTGTTGTGTATAAATCTATGTTATCTAGGTTACGTATTTAAATATCATCATCATCATCATCGCCATCATCATCATCAATCCTTTAACAGTGAGGGTCGTCGGGGCATCACCGATGACTTTGCAGCCAGTTTTCTCTAGTTTTCCCTGTTCTCTACTGCCCTCTTCGACTTGGCAAATTCCAGGCCTGTCCATTCATTGACTGATGTCAAAGCACACATACACACGTATATATATATATATATATTTATATATATATATATATTTATATATATATATATATATATATAAATCAAATCCTATGGCGCGACTGACACTGACTAATGTATGTGTCTTTAAGTTGTGTTGTTGTCCGAACGCCCCCAGTGTGGCACAGGGTTACGTTATGAGAGAACGTTCTAAATAAAGACAGTTGCAAACTAGAAGTTACACTGTCGACATCCATATATATTACATGGTCTCAGAGGTGGAGGCAATGGTGCTTTCAGGCCCATTGTTTCTGATGCATAACGGACATCACCACCCAGTTCACCAACCAACATGTAATGCAAGTTTAGTGTACCAGGCATCAACACCCAGGTCACAAACAGAGACATTGTAACAAGTACTTGAAGCAGCTGCGGCGCCTCCAGATAAAGGATTCACCCTAGAACTCGAGTGAATACCAGCCCTATACTGATAAGGCTATATAAAAGCGGTCGAAAATACGGGGATATGAAATGAGAGCCTATGTTCACAATCTAAGAAGCAACGCTTATTCTTTATATATATATCCATATTTCCCCGCTACCTTTGAGTTGAAAAATATAATAAAACATCTAGTTTAATCAGATTTAAAAGTGAAATCGACAGCGTTCTATGGCCGCCATCTTGTTTGTTTTGGCATTCTGCCCCATTTCACCAACTCTGTGCCGATATAAATAACCATTTGATACTGCCCAGATAGCACACAGCCGTCGGGCCGACGTCGGCTATTGGTCGCACCGTCGCCATCGACTTTCCACCGTCGAGCCGACTGTGGTGGTCCGACATTGGTTTTCAATCCCTTTCCACATCTGAGGCACCGTCGGGCCACCGTAGGGCCGCCGCTGGTTTGCATTAATTTTCCACATTTGGGCCACCATCGGGCCGACGGTGGTGGTCCGCGCATGCGCAGTTTGTTAAATATGGTTTCCGACTCGAGTCGCCAGCGGAACACTTGCGATCGTTGAGCACCGTTCTTTTTCAACAAATAACTCGAGAAATCGCAGGAATTATTTAACAGGTCTGTTTATTAATATGTGTAGATTATTTTGTAAAAGTTTTGTAATTTATTACGACGTATTAATGGAATTATTCGTGTTAATACGATTTGAATTATCCGGTACGGTGAGTTGACTGTTCGACCTTGATTCAGTTTGAGTCGCCACCGGAACACATGCGATCGTTGAGCAGTGTTCTTTTTCAACAAATAACTCCAGAAATCGCAGGAATTTTAAGGAATTATTTAACTGGTTTGTTTATTAATATGTGTAGATTATTTTGTAAAAGTTTTGTAATTTATTATGATGTATTAATGGAATTATTCATGTTAATATGATTTAAATTATTTGGTACAGAATTTTGTCGAAGCACTGCCATCTTGTTTTTTTCCGACAAAATGGACAAAACAACGTCGGCCCGACGGCGGCTGCTGCCGTAGGCCCGACAGCGGCTGCTGCCGTAGGCCCGACACAATATATTTATTCAAAATTAATAGAAAACCTTTAAATTTAATATAATCTTTTTGGTAAAGATGTTTTCTATATGTGTACCAAGCAATTTGTTAATAGGACCGTATTTATATCGTATTTGCAGGACGATGCTACAACGACAGAAAACGATACATGATAGTCCTTGGGTGAGCCTTTTTTTTTGTTAAGGTGAGTGCGGCCCTATGGGGCTCAAAAAGGCAGAGGATACGACAGGCAATTATGTGCTCATCGATGTGCGGTGACCACTTCTATCGTCTTTTTATTATTGTCCAAAGCTACTTGAATCGTATTGCAGGCTGGAAAAGAATCAGATGAAGAGGAATCCATATTCTTACTTTGTTGTGATATTGTTGATAACGTAAGGGGGCCAGCTCTGGAGTTGACCAGGTCAACCGTGTGTACCGAAAACATTGATGGCGATATTAACAAAAAAGAAGTCTGGGGAATCAAATATCTGCAATTTCGACTCAAAATCAATAATAAAAAACATTTGAATCATACGTGAAGTAGCAAAATACGGAGGTGAGCGCAAACACAAGAGTACAACTTGGTGAAGTTGTTGTTGATGTGCTATGGGGCCGGGCCGAGCACAGCTTGGTCAGCGAAAAGTCCATGTGTTGGACGGATACAGTAAGAACAGTAGCTAGTAACAACCACTGAGCTGCGGATGCCCGTCCCCTTGATAGTATGACTGAGTCATTGCTGATAGTAAGCGTTACAGGTGAACTTAGCAACAATAGGGCTGCTCTGGCTATCCTCTCCAGGATTTCCAAGTCATCCTGGAAAGCACTTGCTCGCTTCTACCGCCAGAACGCAGACATCATCAACACTGTCAGTCGCCCAGGCCATGACACCGAGGACTAGCAGGCCCCAGCTCATAGCCATAGCTGACTCGACACCACTACCAACTAACCACTAATTTTTACTAACAACTAACAGGTAACCCCACCCACTGCCTAACTAATCCCATCCTCACTTCACCTCTTCCTCTGGCCATGGCCGGTGTCGTATCGTCAGCGGCCTGTCATCGTCAGCGGCCTGTCGTCGCTTCTGCGCATGCGCGGATTTTCGCACGTTGCGGCGATCACTGCTATTTGTTTTGTTTACACTCGGCGATTCGACGCTGATCGAGCTGCTACGTTAATATCGCTTGGAATTTAAGGTTAATTTAATTAAATTTCATTATTTGAGTATGTAATTCTGTTAAATATGATCGCATTCAATAGATTTCGGCCTAATCGGTCCCTAACACAGCCGGGTACCGTGCCTGAGCTTGTAGCCGGCGAGGGAATGGGTCTTTTGCATATGTCTTAAAATCCGCGCATGCGCAGAAGCGACGACAGGCCGCTGACGATGACAGGCTGCTGACGATACGACACCTGTCGTACTGTGCAATCTAGAGGGACTGAAGTTTGGATCCTGGTCGAGTCAAACCAATGACTTATAAAATAGGTACCTGTTGCTGCTCGGCACTTGGTGTTATGAAATCAGGACAGGGACTGGGCGCACAGTGTCAGGATAATGTGACTGTGTGGGACATCAGGTCATGGTGCTGGCGGCCTGATTTCCCAATGGGGCAGCACTATAAAGTTGCCATGAGTGCACGCTGTCACAAGTCGGTGCACGTCCTGGTATGGCCTAGGGACTTACTGGGGCGTAAAACTACACCAACCACCCAGCCTCCCCAGGCCCTCTCAGAGGACTGGTTTGGCTCTGAGGCTGCCTTTTTCCTTCCTCCCCCTCCTCCCCCCTACCCCTCCCCCCAATTCCTCTGATCACTACCCATCGGAAGCCAACTCCCGACCACATGGGACTGCTTTCAGCAGTGCCCATTCAGTGCTGCAGATTTGCAGCCTTCACCGCACCAATGCGACTGAAAACTCCCCCCCCCCCCCCCCCCCCAAAAAAAAAGAAAGCGGCCATACGGTTGGATGCCTGAACCAGATGGAATTTTATATTAAATAAATGTTGCATATCTGAATAACAATGATATATGTTGTTCTATGTTGTAATTCTGGAACCAGACATTGATCATTAAGCAAGTGACATGCTAGAAATGGTGTATAATAATAACGACATATATTTAAGGTCAAAGAATGGACACAACACATTCACAGATAAGAAATGACACATGACGGTAACTGAGTATGCATTTTGTTAGTTTTTATAAATGCTTTGTTTAAGTTGTCTTACATATCATAGATGTTATCAAATAACAAATTACTTAATACTTTTTTTGTTAATGTTCACTGATGCAATTGTGATAATTAAGGAAGTGACATGCTAGAAAAGCAGTAAAATAAGAACGACACATAGTTAAGGTCAAACAAAGAATGGACACAACACATGCAAACATATGAAACGACACATGTAGCTAACTGAGTATGCATTTGGTTTGTTTTTATAAATGCTTTAAGTTGTCTTACATGTCGAAGATGTTATCAAATAAATATTGACTCAATACTTTTATAAACAAAAAGAAATTAAAAAAAAAATGTCACTGATGCAATTGTTAGAATTAAGCATGAACATTAATTTGAACATTTTAGGAAATTTTGTTAATAAAATACAATAATGAATATTGTGATAGAAAAGTCTCATATGTTATATACGAAATGTTACCATTAATTGTCAAGTTCCTTGAAAATATGAAAATATACATTGTGCCCTCAATATATATACACACAACAACAAAAAAGAAAGAAAAAGGAAAAGGTAACTGTGCATCATCGTGTGATGGAATCTTATTCCTCTGTTCCATTGAAAGGGAGATGTAATGTATGTGTGTTTCAGTTGTGTTGTTGTCCGAATGCCCCCAGTGTGGCACAGGGTTATGTCATGAGAGAACATTCTAAATAAAGACAGTTGCAAACTAGAAGTTACAGTGTCGACATCCATATATATTACAGTCTACATCCAGTGGAGGCGAGGAGGCCACAGGTGGCACCACTGGTACAGTGTTAGGTCTTATGGAGTATAACAATAATGATAATAATTCCCTTATGTATTTGTATACTCTCATAATTCGTTACACATCATTCATATATATATTCTGTATATATATATATGCAGGATTATGATATTATATACAATGTATTCATGCGCATACCATAAAATATTGATATAACCATAGCACTATCCACTCAATTGCATCCACTTTCAATCTACAACCCATTATCTAAGATTCTGATGTCCACTTTCAGAGCAGAGTATATTACCATCATAAAACGGGACCTTTCAGCGAGGCGAGCTGACTTCATTGTACCACAATTCATGACAAGTGCAACTCAATCAATTAGGTATCTGCAGAGGACTAATCACTACCTGAATCCGGCCACCTGAATCCTACTGGTTGCGGTGGCCGAATTGGCAAGAGCGCTGGCTGTCTTCCCATGCAGGAGATCCAGTTGAGTCAAAGTAACGATTGTTTTATTTAAGACGCCTCTAGAGCACATTGATTTGTGTATCATCGGCTATTGGAAAGTGAAGCTTGTTTTATTTAACGAAGCCACTAGAGCGCATTGATTTGCATATCGGCTATTGGACAGTAAAGCTTGTTTTATTTAACGACCCCTCTAGAGCACATTGAGTTGTGTATCATTGGCTATTGCAAAGTAAAGCTTGATTTATTAAAGTACGCCTCCAGAGCACGTTGATTTGCGTTTCATTGGCTATTAGAAAGTTCAGCTTGATTTATCTAAGATCGCCTCTAGAGCACATTGATTTGTGTATCATCGGCTATTGGAAAGTAAAGCTTGATTTATTTAAGGCTGCCTCTAGAGCACATTGATTTATGTATCATCGGCTATTGGAAAGTAAAGCTTGATTTATTTAAGGACGCCTCTAGAGCATATTGATTTGTGTATCATCGGCTATTGGAAAGTAAAGCTTGATTTATTTAAGGATGCCTCTAGAGCACATTGATTTGTGTATCATTGGCTATTAGAAAGTAAAGCTTGTTTTATTTAAGACATCTATAGAGCACGTTGCTTGGCATATCATCGGCTATTGGAAAGTAAAGCTTGTCTTATTTAATGATGCCTCTAGAGCACATTGCTTCGGCTATTGGAAAGTAAAGCGTGTTTTATTTCAAATACCTCTAGAGCGCATTGATTTGTGTATCATTGGCTATTAGAACGTAAACCTTGTTTTATTCAAGACTTCTCTAGAGCACATTGATTTGTATATCATCAGCTATTGGAAAGTAAAGCTTGTTTTATTTAATGACACCTCTAGAGCACATTGATTTGTGTATCATCGGCTATTGGAAATTAAAGCTTGTTTTATTTAATGACGCCTCTAGAGAACATTGATTTGCATGTCATCGGCTATTGGAAAATAAAGCTTGTTTTATTTAAGATGCCTCTAGAGCACATAGATTTGCGTATCATTGGATATTGGAAAGTAAAGCTTGATTTACTTAACGACCCCTCTAGAGCACATTGATTTGTGTATCATCTGCTATTGGAAAGTAAAACCTATTTTATTTAATGACACGTCTAGAGCACATTGATTTGTGTATCATTGGCTATTGGAAAGTTGAGCTTCTCTTATTTAATGACGCCTCTTGAGCACATTGATTTGCGTATCATCGGCTATTGGAAAGTAAAGCTTGTTTTATTTAATGATGCCTCTAGAGTACATTGATTTGTGCATCATCGGTTATTGGAATGTAAAGCTTGTTTTATTTAATGATGCCTCTAGAGCATATAGATTTGTGTATCATTGGCATTTGGAAAGTAAAGCTTGTTTTATTTAACGACGCCTCTAGAGCACATTGATTTGGGGTAGTACTATAAGGTCGCCATAAGTGCGCACTGTCATAAGTTGGTACCCGTGCTGATATGACCTTAGTTGTTGCCAGGATGTAAAATTCCAACAGCCAACCAACCATCTAGTCAAACCCCTGGCCACGTTTAGAGTGTTGGAGGGGTGTGGGCGGTGAAACACATTGAAATTTGATTGGTGCAGAATATGCTTGATTTGATTGGCACAGAAGCTGGTTGATTTGAGTTATACAGATCTTGTTGACTTGAATGGAACAGAAGCTGATTGATTTGATATGTACAGAAGCTATGTGAGTTGATTGGTATAGACTCTGATTGATTTCATTTGTACAGAAGCTGATTGATTTGATTCGTATAGAAGCTGTGTGATTTGAATGGTATAGACTCTGATTGACTTGAGTTGTACAGGAGCCGATTGATTGGATTGGTACAGAAGCTGTTAGATTTGATTGGTTCAGAAGCTGATCGATTTGATTGGTACAGACGCTGATCTATTTAATTGGTACAACAACCATCTGGTTTGATTGGTATATAATCTGATTGATTTGATTGGTACAGAAGCTGACTGATTTGATTGGTACATAACCTGGTTGATTTGATTGATATATAATCTGGTTGATTTGATTGGGATAGAATCTAGTTGATTTAAATTGGAACATAAACTGGTTTTAATTGGTTGATTTGATCTGATTTTATGTGCACACAGGCATGTTGGTTTCATTTGTGAAGAAGCAATTGAATTGATTTGCACAGAAATAGCTGATTTTGCTTCTGACTGCTCACCTCCTGATGACAAATGGTGTGTCTGCAGTGATGAGCCTGACTCCATGCAGGGTCGTGTCCTGGGAGTAGCTGTACAAGGATTCCTTCCATGTGGGCGGGTTCTCTGGCAAAACAACAATATGCAAGGAATCAGCAATAGGGTTGGCCAAATGAGTTGAGTGTTTGTGGGGTTCGAACCAGTGGATTTTAACCCTCGTCAGGTAAAAGCAATGACTTAAAAATTCATACTTGTTTGCTGCCGAGTCTGGCGGTCTGCATTATTAGGATAGGGCCAGGAGCAGTGGTATGAGGAAGATCAATCATCCTTGATTGAAATTTCCCCCGCTTAATCAACTATTGAATGAGCAAACAAAACATGCCATCAGTACATTTTATATCAGGGTTGCCAACATTGGAAAATGAAAAACCAGAAGATCTTAGAGGATGTTATATTGGAGGTGGTAGGGGAGGATCTGGGGGTACTCCGCCAGAACAATTTTAAAATCTTAGATGCTCTGTGGTGAATTTTGGGAACATCTGTGATAGATTTCTACATTCTTTTCTATGTTCTCTGCAATAATCCACAAGATTGATATAATATTAATGGTATTGTACAATGCAAGGTGATGATGGGACATAATATTCTACACCTTATGGCAAGGTGATGATGGGAATAGAATATCGTACACCTTACGGTTAGGTGATGATGGGACATAAAATATTGTACACCTTATCGCAAAACCGGGATACAGCTGCTCTGCTCAGCCGAATGACACTGGTATCATTTAAAGCCACCAGAATATAGTTCCATGGCGAATGCTAAGCTGTAATCTGCATGTTTGTCATATAAAAAATTAATAAACTTCATTGCATGTGTGTCAAAGATGCCAACATAGTCCTCATGGGTGGGCCAGAGAAAGAAGGGTGGATTTCAAATGGAACGCTGAGCCCCTTTTGAAATCAGTCCACTTGTCTGTAGAATATTTATATACCAAGTTGTTGTATAGTGTAAGCCAGGCATGGAAATGTTATGTAGTATATACCATGCCTGAGAGCGATCACAGTTGGCTGCACCTGCCAAAGGGGTACCCAAATTGAAGGCCAATTGGGGGTTGGGCAGTCAGGGTATATAAGCACTGTAAATTCACAATTAATGTCCCTTCTTGAACTAATGACCACTACCACAGCAAGGTGAAGATGGTCAGAGAAAGTAGTAGCTATTGGTAACCAACAATCTATCCGATTGTAGAATGAACAAACTCACAGAGGTTTGGGGGATGTGGGAGAATGCTTACAAACAGAGAAAGAATGCATGCAGTAGATAGCGACACAACCACTGAAAGTGATCAAAAGAAAGGGAGTCACAAGACTATTACTGTTTAGCTGTGAAAACAAGTCATTACACTTAACCATTATAGGCAGCATAAATACACCCACCACAAAAAACAACAACAACAAATACACTCAACTGGTGCATGTTTCTTGTGTTCTCCTGTCTCAGGCTCATTATTATTGGATTCCTAACTCCCATGTAAGGGAGGAGAGCCTCCTTGGACTTATTTTTGGGAATATCATCAAAATTCCAAATTTGTTGAACCAAGGAGGACCCATATTCTACATATCCACCAGGGCCGCGTTCAAGGTACACCTCCAAGGCGCCTCGGAGATATTCCTGATGTCACGCTAGTCTGAACGACTTTAGCTGTCGGGTGCCTTGAAAATGGTGGCCTCCATAGAGGGCAGACATTTGCAATTGAAAAGAAGAACTCTGATTGGCTGAAACCACTGAATCTGGCGAGCATTTTCAAGGTGCTTTTTGCCTCCTTCCTGAAAAGCAAGAGATCTTGGAGGTGACTCGGAGGCGCATCCTGAATGCAAATAGGCCAAAAAGACATCGCAGAGCCGACTCGGAGTCGACTAGGAGGCGTACCCTAAACAAGGCCCAGGACTGCTGTATGTGCATCGTTCTCAGAACCTGCATACCACTTCTGTGACATGGAAACCCAAAGTGAAGACATTCCAAATAATAGCAGAAAACGCTCCAAAGAATAGCAGAATCCATATTCATATGAAGATTTAGCTTATATGCTGTGCATATGTCAGAATTGAAAAGCAAAATTTTCACTTTTTTATTTTGATCTTATTCAAATAGAGAAAGCTGTTAAAATTAACCATGTAACATTCATAACATCATTTTAACACACATCTATAACATTATTTTGACACATGCAAGAAATTCGAACAACATTTTCTTGATTACAGCTAAGCCAAAAGAAGTGTTTCTCATAAGAAAAAAAAGTTGAAAAAAAACAGATGTATGTTTTCGATATGCAAATTTTCAAGAAGACAATAAAAATTACGCTGCATTACTTCCACAGTCCTTATCAGCAAAATATCTGTCTAAGGCATTAGACCATTTCGGTATAGCCATGCCAACTTTCACTTAGCATTTTTTCATGAACCTTTTGTTTGTTTGTATATTTAACAACAACCACTCCCCTCCTCAACCCCCCCCCCCCCAGCACACACAATATACAACGGCTATTGGAGATTATACAGTGCTTAACTATATCTGAGTATAATATTACATTTCAAACAGGTAAAATAGAGCAGAGAAATGAATGCCAATAGAGCGTACAACTGTGGTAAAACCACAAGTTGTATATGATAAATAAAATCAACAGCCAAGACTTTTCAAGTTATAGATGGAAAATGAATTCTTGGTAAAAAAAACAACAGTTTCCTTTAAAAAAAATGTAATAGCGAGTTGCGGATGGAATCGGAGTGAACCGATTTTCAGGAACCTAATGATGAAGTTGTGCTAATAATATGGGTTACATCAACTAAACTCTTCGCAAATAAAACCCCGCTTGGAATTTTCCAGGGAAAATATTGGCATGCTTTACATCTATTTATTTAGGAACCAACCATTGATCCCTCAAGTGAACAGTATTGACAAACTATCAACTTTGAAAATGGATTTGCTAGTTTTCGAGAGTTGGCAAGAGTTACTTAATTATTAAGAGCAATAATTATATATATACTTTTAATGTTAAATATTATTATGAGAATTTATTATTAAAATTATATGATATAGTGTTTTAAAGATTGGAGGATTGGGGGTGGGGAAAAAGGAGGATAGTGGTCAGTCCTCCCCCCCCCCCCCAACCCCCACTGGAGCAGCACCACCCATACGCTGGCAGCCGGCGATGTGGGATGGAAGAGGAGGGGTGGAGAGAGGGGGAGGGGGGAGGGGGGGAGGGCCCCCAATGGAGGGGGGAGGGGCCCCCAATGGCTTCGTTGCTTCGTGTGCTCCATAATGACCCCGAATGAACACAATATTAGTCGGTTTCCATGCAGCTCCATCAATTAATCAAAACCAACCTGAAGTTCATAAAGAAATATGCATAATTCACTCTGACATTTCCACACCGCTACATGTTGCTTATGTCAGTCAGTGCAGCTGGTTGGGTAAGGGGGTGGGCGGGGTAATGTGATTAAGCGATCAACAACTGCACACGTTGAGCTCTAGTTACTTAAAGTTGCATGGTCCGATGAAATATAATTTTGTCAAAATTAAAACAACTACTTACATTTGATCCTATATATCCAACTTAGATACTGGTGTATTAGGTAATGATTTGGGACAGAGTATACAGAATAACCAGTAAGTTTATAACCTCACCCCTTTGAACACTCAGTTTGAAACATCCATTATGCAGGAAGGGCATTAACCAATTAGGCCAATCTCATGACCCCATTAGCCCCACCAACCAAGTAGGCCTGCTGTGCAGGGTCATAGAGGGGAAGGGGAAATGAGATGGATGTTGCCCCCCTTCCATGTTGGATATTCAATGCTGTTTGGTCAATTCTATAAATATAATTATTCAATTTTGGTAATTTAAATTGTGAAATTTATATATATGAGACTGTCTCAAAAGGTGCTAAGCAATATGGGACAACACTTTGTCCATTGTAACGATCAACATACTATCTGCTTATGCATTTGCTCAGGATAAACTGATTTGTTTTTTACATGGTGTTTCATAATCCCAATAGAATACATATTGATTTGAAGCAAATATCCTTGTGTTTTCAATGTAACCATTTCTGTGCTGTTTTGTGTCAGTCAATCGTTACAATGGACAAAAAAAAAAGAGTGATCACCTTTTGAGACAGGCTCATATATATTAGTATTGGCCGATCAATATATATATATATATGTTCAGATTTTATGTAAGAAATAAGGGAAATAAAATAAACCACGTGCAACTTTGGTCTTTTTAGTTATGAAGTGTTGTTGGACCAAAAAAAAACCATTTTACAGTCAGCCATTTGTAACATGCCATATGGGACATGGTTGGATCCTTACTAACATCTTGTATTGCATTGATATATCAAACAAAACAGTTCCCAAATCAGAAGGAAGTATTTCGTAACATGTATGCATGTTTAAATTCTTTTAAAATTCTTTTTGATGTCTTCAGAATAACAGTACAAATTTCCATCACAGATGTAACCAGTGGTGTCTGGATGCCATACAAATATTGTAACCTAATTATCCGGTGAATAAAGCATGGCTGTGAATTACTTTTTTTAAATCAATATAAGCATTAGAGATTTCTGTATATTATGAAATTATTTAATTCTGCTTAGATTTTTATTAAGCACACTGTGTACCACTAAACAGAAATACCTACCTACAGCCCTGTCAGGTTACAGGATTAGTAGGTCATCTCACATCACGTGGTCACCGCGAGATGACCATCTAGGTCATAGCAACAGGACTTTTGGCAAGCTTGTCGAAATTAATTTTGGTTCTTTCAGCTCAAATTACTTCAAAACTAATCATCTTTAATCAAAATCACTCCGGACTAATGATTAGTAGCTCGTAATGATCAATTTGATATATTTATCTCAAAAATAAGACAAATATTCATATGCCATCGGACCATGCAACTTTAATGCTTTATTCAGCCTCGCGGTACAAACTACACTGGTTCCTCCACCCTGCACCGGTCCCGGCTGCTGCGCCGCGGTACCGTAGATAACGACATACATGACATCTCCCTTTTATACAGAGAAACAGTATGACGTCCCCTTTATACGGAGAACAATTGTGATGGGTTTCTGGAATAAAAATACAATGTGACTCAAACTTTAGTTTTACAACGGTATCATTTATCTTGGCCCTGCGCCCTCCGATTGTCTCTCTGTGCGCCTCTTTAGTGTTCATTACACATGTTGCACGTCGTGCATTGGCCAAGCTGAGTTTGTTGTCTTATTTTAGTTAACAGTCTTTAAAGCCCATTGGCTTGGTTCTGTTGATATGCCTATACATCTTCCTTTCCAAAATGAAGATAAAACTACCATGTTATACATACAGTGACATGTTATACAACAATGAGAACATTTCCACGGATATTGGTAATACCATTCATCAACCTGCGATTTTGTTTTATGTTCAGTCTGCTTCTTTGTACTCTGCATTATAACCATGCACGGACTATATAGTGACCGACTGAATTCTTTTGAATCGCCCTTCTTATCTGTTTAACCGCCTTGGTAACGGCATGCTTTGTACCCTTATCTCTACTTTATGTTGCCTTCGGCGTGACCTTTCTACTCGTTCCCGCCAGCTCGTATACTTCCCTTGCAGTTTCCCGTTTATCTCGTGAACTTTATCGTTGACCTGTGGTTTGTTGTTTTTACATTTACTTTGGCCTTTCTATCCTACTCTGTTAATCGTTTATGTCTTACATTACCGTGTTTTATTGGTATCCTAATCTTCTCACCGGCCTTACTTCTCTGCCGCCCCTCGTTATATAGTTGTGCTGTGTGTTATTTGTGTTTCCCTGTCGGTGGTGTTCGTGGTTTCAGTTTCGTTCTCTTTGTTCATGTTGGTTCGTTGTCTGTGGTGTTTTGAATATATGTTTTCTATTCCTTCTGACGACGATGTTGTTTCTAGTGCAAATTTCATAATCATTTGACATTTCCCCTTTCCCTCTTTGAATTGTTCCTGGTGCCCAACTATCCTTGTGTGTTCTGTACTGAACTTGTTGGCCAGGCTTTAGCTCAGTTAGTTTTCGACCCGCGTCGCGGTCGAAGAATTTTGTTTGGTTAGTTTGAATATTTTAGATTTCATTCTGCTTCACTTTTCTCGTTTTCGGTCTTAAATCGTTGTCTGTTGTTTGCAATTTGGAGCATAACTTTCTGCTCATTAAGAGTTGTGCGGGTGATGCATTTAACCCTGTCAGCGGTGTGTTGCAAAAGTTCAATAAGAATAGGTTGTAATCTTTATTTTCGTGCTTAGCTTTTTTTATCATTGTTTTTATTGTCTGAATGTGTCTTTCTGCTTGTCCATTGCTCTGTGGGTAGTGCATACTTGAGAATTTTGTTTCAAACCCCAATTCGCTTGCAAATTTTTTGTATTCGGCGCTAGCGAATTGCGGCCCATTATCTGACATGACAATCGCTGGAATTCCATGTCTGCCAAATGTTTGTTTCATTGCAGCGATTACCGCATTACTTGTCGTTGATTGTAGTTCAATCACTTCTGGATATTTTCAAAAGTAATCCACTAATATTAAATAGTGCTGTTCTTTTATTTGAAACAGATCCGCCCCGATTTTGTTGAATGGTTTGTGCCGTATTGCGTGTGGTGTTAGTGGCTCACTGTGTTGTTTGTCCCGGTATTTCTGGCACAACGTGCATCTCTGTATGATGTCTTCTAATTGTGTTTGCATTCCCGGCCAAAATATGTGCTCTTTCACTAGCCGCTTACTTTTTATTATTCCCTGATGTGTCTTGTGTAGCTTCTCGAGCATTGTCTTTTGCAATTTCTCTGGTATGATTATTCTGTTGCCTTTTAGTAAGTGTTCCCCTTGTCGTGTTATGTCATGTCAAAGGTGTGAAATGGTATTGCGCAGTTTTGTATTAGTTTTTTGTCGTCGGGCCACCCATTGTCGACCAGTTTCCCTATTTCTATAAGTGTCTGATCTGCTGTTGTTTCTGTTCTTATATCGTTTAAACACCCTTTTACTACTTCAATTGCAGCGACGGTGATTTTGTTGTCGAACAGCTCGTTTGGTTCAGTCCTGGTGGTGTGGTCTCTGGATAGCGCATCTGCAACAAACATTTCACTGCCTTTGATATATACCAATTCTACGTCGTAATTTTGTAACCTCATCCGCATTCGTTGGATGCGAGCGGACAATTGATGATGGGGCTTGTTTACTATTGACACTAGCGGCTTGCGGTCAGTTTCTACTTTTACCTTTTTCCCGAAGATATAATTGTGGAACTTAGTACACCCGAAACATATTGCCAATAATTCTTTTTCAATTACAGCGTAGCTACTTTGAGTGTCATTGAGTGCCTTTGATGCCATTGCTATTGGGTGGCCCTCCTGCACGAGAGCTGCTCCTAGACCCGACTTAGAAGCGTCTACTTGTAACGTTATCGCTTTATTCACATCATAGAAATGCAGAATTGGTGCCTGCGTGATCATTTTCTTTAGTTTTTGGAATGCTCTTTCATGATGCTCTTCCCAGTGCCATGCAGTTTCTTTTTGTGTCAAAAGGCGTAGTGGTTTTGTGATTTGAGCTAAGTTGGGAAGAAATTTGGTGACATACGCGATCATTCCTAAGAAACGCTGTACTGCTTGTTTGTTTGCAGGTGTAGGCATGTCATTTATGGCTTGCACCATTTCTTTGTTTGGATTTATGCCCTTTTCAGAAATCACATGACCTACATACTCGACACTGGTTTTACATACGGATGATTTGTCTGGATTTAGTCGCAAATTTACCTGCCTTGCTCTTTCGAGCACGGCCCGTGAATTATCATTGTGCTCTTGTACTGAACTGCCGTTGATCAAAGTGTCGTCCGTGACCATGTTTACACCTTTTAGACCATGCAAAATCTTGTTCATTTCATATATGAATATGTCTCCGGCAGTTTTTATGCCGAACGGCAGTCTGGTGTATCTGAACCTCCCCCACGGCGTATTGAACGTGCATAACTTTGAACTCTCTGTATCTAGTTGTATCTGCCAGTATCCGCTTTTTGCGTCTACTACTGAAAAGAATTTTACGCCCTTCAGTTTAGCTACCACCTCCTCAATTGTTCTCGCCGGGTAGGGACCCCTCTGTATGGCTTTGTTTAATTTAGTGGGATCTAAACATATGCAAATTTTATCTTTTTTTCTTACTATTGTTATGGAGTTCACCCATGGGGTCGGCTCGGTTTCCTCTACGATTACACCTAATTTCAACATTCTGTCTAGTTCTTCTCTTACTTTGTTTTCGATAGCGTGTGGGATCCTCTTTGGGGGATCCACCACAGGTGGGACTTTACTGTCAATATGGATTTTGCTTCCACCTTAATTGTCCCTAACCCAGTAAACACGTCATTGAATTCGTTTACCATGTTTACTGCTTCTTTGTCGTCCTCTGTTCGGATGCTGTCTAGGTGGGAGAGTAGTTGCAGGCAAACACAGGCTTCTTTCCTGAGTATGGCACATCTGTTACTCGTTATCTGGAACTGCAGTAGCTGGTCCCTCACCTGTAGCTCGACGTGACCTAGAGGCGTGATCCGCTCACCGGAATACGTGACCAGTCGGCACTTGGCTTGTTTGAGCTGCGTATGCAGCATTTTGATGAAGATTTCCTTGGGGATGATGTTGGCCTCTGAGCCAGTGTCCAGCTTGAAGCAGATGTTGCGCCCTTCCACAGATATGGTCTCGTACCATAACTGGTCTCCATGTCGTGCTTCCTCTGACATCTCTCCGAAGAACAAGTCTGTGTCGTCCTGATTGTCGTGCCATTCGTCATCGTCCTCGTTGTCGCCCGTTGTAATTTCATTCACTGCGGCAGTTCTCCCTCGGCATACCTTTGCGAAATGTCCGAGTTTTTTGCATACGTCACATGTCTTGCCTCTCGCAGGGCACGACTCCCGGTCTCGGCGGTGCGAGTAGCCCCACCAGCCGCATTTCGGCTGGCTACTCACATTCCTGCTCTGTTGAGCGCCTCTTCCGGCTGATCGTCTGTAGTATTGTTCGTTTGATCCCGATGATTGGATCCGTCGCCCGGCCGATCCGCGTTGTTGTATGGCATCTAGGGTGTAGTCGGCTGTGTTCCCAGTCATCAGTTGTTTGGCTTGGTGTTCGCTTAGACGGCACATCTCCTCGCAGACTGATAGGGTTAGCTTCGGGGTCTGTAGTAATCGGTCCCTCAGTTTGTCACATCGGATCCCGCTAACCAGTTGGTCCCATAGCAGGGAATCCTCTAGAACATCGTATTCACAGAGGCCTACTCTGTGCTTTAGCTCATGTATGTATGTGTCCATGGATTCCTGTCCCTGGTTGTATGTGTTAAATTTGTAATGGGTGACTGTGATGTTAGTCTTCCCCTTACAGTAGACTCGAAATGCCTCATTTAATGGTTGAAGTTTCTCCCTATCGTCTGCGGTAAAGTTCATCGCCTGATGCACTTTTTGCGCTTCTGTGCCGGCCACATGTAAAAATACAGAACATTGCACCTTCTCGCTCCTGGTCTGTACTCCTGCCGCCATGGCATATATGTTGAAAGCATGCAGCCATATTTTCCAGTTTGCCGATATGTTTTCTTCTAGGTTCAACGGCCCGGGAGGCTTCAATCCGGGTAGCGACATGTCCGTCTAAGGTTCCACGTCTGACACCATGTAATGTGATTAAGCGATCAACAACTGCACACATTGAGCTGTAGTTACTTAATGCTTTATTCAGCCTCGCGGTACAAACTACACTGGTTCCTCCACCCTGCACCGGTCCCGGCTGCTGCGCCGCGGTACCGTAGATAACGACATACATAACAGGCGGGTGCCTGAGTGAGACAAATCTGGCATGCAAAGTATTCAAGAGTCTTAGTATTATCATACTAGATCCATCATCAGCAGCAGCAATCCCTTAACAATCCCTGTCGATTCGCTTGTGTTATCGTCCCACCTCTTCCTTTGTCCACCTTGTCTTCTTACCCCTGTATAACTTACATCATAATCAAAGGCCAGTTGTTCCCATGCCATATTTATGTGGTGTGGGAGGTTAAACATCCTTTGGGTTGGTAAAAGTGTAGGCTTGAGCTTTTTATCGACAAACTGTCCAATGGTGAAAACTTATCCATGATAGGCAGTATAAATCTTCAACAAAAAAACCAACAAAAAAAAACCTTTCACTGTGCCTAGCAAGTTGGATTTTGGCCAGACCTAATGAATGTGAAATATGACTACACCACTGCAGTTTGCATCTCATTATGATCATCAGTAGATTCCAGAATGAAGCTAACCCCACAAACAGCCCCCGAGACAGCTCAGATAGCTTTGGCCATTTCTACTTTTGCCAGAGTATTTGATCCTCTGTGTTATTAGTATAACAATATAGTGTTTATAACTGGATTTGCGGTATGGTCACGGTGAGATTAATCCATTGAGACACAAGACGGCTCAGTAAAGTGAGCCCATGACACCGCAGCAACAGTTGAGTGGGGTTCTGACTTCACACTATGTTTACTTTTTTTGTGCCGAGGGTGGAGCGGGTCTTTAAACGAACAAACAAATTCAATGAGTTTGCCAGGTTTGGTTAATTTAGGCTATCCTCAGGGAAAAAACGCTTTTCCTTTGTCCAGAATATGACATATGTAAAATGCATAAACAAATATAGAAACATGCTAGCTGAAACTGCAGTGAAAAAAAGCAGTTGCACTGAAGAGTGTCGCCACCTGTGGGGATGGGGAGAAACTAGAGAAGCGCCAGTTCCCACGAGTGGTGAATCATGGAACTAACAAGGCAGTACCTCCCCACTGAAAATAATACTGGCATATTGAAATATACCTCACAATGCAGGTTTTGAAAATAAATAAAGTAAGAGTGACGTAATTTATGGATGTGTAGTGAGTGGTCTGCACTGACCTCTCAGGAAAGTAACCACATAGACAGGTAGGCGTGGGGAGTGTGTTGATATCAGGGAGCCTAGGTGGTGTAATGGTTAGCACACTGGCCCGGAATGCAAAGAGATGTGGGTTCGAGTCCCGCTCTAGGCGCATATTTCCCATTTTCATCACCCCCAGACACTGGTTGCCTGATCAGGATCCTGTACAAGCTTTGCGCTGTATGGTTGTTGAACCTACCCTGTGTATGTATGTGTAAGTGCATTGCTGTATGTATGTAATTGTAAGCATTACAAGACTTACAATTCCAGGGGGACGAGTGTAGTGGTCTGCACTGACCTCTCAGGCAAGTAACCACATAGACAGGTAGGCGTGGGGAGTGTGTTGATATCAGGGAGCCTAGGTGGTGTAATGGTTAGCACACTGGCCCGGAATGCAAAGAGATGTGGGTTCGAGTCCCGCTCTAGGCGCAATATTTCCCATTTTCATCACCCCCATGACAGATGTCTCACAGGGGGTGGGTAAAATTGATGCGTGGGAGGGCAAATAAAAGTTGTGGGTGTTTGTGTGTGGCAACAATCAGATGCCTTTGTGTATCTTGAGCCACTACCACTCACTTTGTTGCATCTTTTATTGGTTGGTTGTTGGAGTTTCAGATCCTGGCAACATCTAGGGAAGTGTCGTGGCAACATATCAGTGTAAAATATTCCGATAAAATGCTTTGGTGGGTAATGTGAAATGGTCTATAAAGGGATACAAATGGTCTATTAATGTAAATGATGTATAGGGCCAGGTGCATGACTGTATTTATGTAGTTGCTGGTGTCTCTTTACTTGTAGTCAATAGTAATTTTGTATTAGGTAGATAGTGTGAAGGAGGCATTAGTGTTAGTGTGTAAGGAGCCCAAGAGCTCTACTGACTACCCCCTCCCCCCCAACTGTTAGTCACGGATCACCACACACACAGCTCAGGCAGGTGCAGGCCAAGCAACCACACAGCATGGTGGTGGTGGGTAGATCACAGTAGTCATGGTGACCCAAGAATGCGTCCTGTTCATTGGTGGAATTTTAAATGCTTGTTGCTGATTGGAGATAATGGTCAGGTTGTAAAGTTGACAGCCATTCGTATGATAAACCTGAGGGTACAAGCTCTCACTCTACTTTCACTGTTTATATTCTTCCTTTCTCTCCTTGCCTGTATTGATTTCATATAGCCTGCCTACACAACTACAGCTACCAGACGACGACTTTACATCAGGATGGGTACTGACTTGTGACGGTGCTCATAGATGGTGACTTTATAGTGTTGCCCCACTGGGAAAGCAGGCTGCCAGCACCATGACCTGATATCCCACTCAGACACATTATCCTGACACTGAGCGAACCAGTCCTTGCCCTATCCTATTAATGCCGAGTGCCAGACTAGGAAGTGACAAGTATCAACTTTAATTTAAGATCGGGAGTTTGGTTCCCGGTCGAGTCAAACCAATGACTTATAAGTTTAAAGTCATTGGCTTGACTCGACCGGGACCGGAACCGGGACCCAAACTCCCGATCTCATGCAAGCAAAGCCTGCGCTCTACCAATTAGGCCACCGTGCCCAGTCACCTTTTATTGTATGCCGGGTCTGTAGGCATATTTCTAAAACATTTAATGTTGTATAGCCAACAGTAGGAACTGATGTGTGGTTATCATGACGGCATTCACCGAGGGTGTTTGTGCGCCATAGCAACATCTGGGATGTGCGCCATAGCAACATCTGATGCCATATAGAGATAAGATAAGATTTTAATTTATTTTGACATGAACATTGTACATACAAGCTCATATTTATATCAGTAATGTTTCATCAAAAATGTAATAACGAGTTGCAGATGGAAAGGAGAAACCAGAAGTACTATACTTATGAGGGACTTTCCCCAATTGAAAATATCACATATACATTACTAATACTAAAAGAAATAAAGGGTAAAAAGTATATTGACATTACCGTTAATACTGTAAATGACATCTCATTGTTTGCGTACTAAATTACTATGTATTTTCATTCTTTTTATACATTGTTTGAAACATATAGATGTTTTTGAACATTTATTATTCTGAACAAAGCACCGTCTTGTGACAGTATGCGATTATGGTGACTTTATAGTGCTGCCCCACTGGGAGACCAAACCGCCGGCACCATGACCCAATGTTCTACATAGGTATACTTATAATGGTTATCTAAAATTCACCAGCAGGTTTATGTACACTTATACATTTCTTCCATGCGCTTGGTCTCTGTATAATCAGTGTAGTAAATTATAATATGCATGTCAAACCCTTGACACCATATGCTTCAGCAGTAAAAGGTTCTATCAAATTGACTTAGGTTATGCAGCATATCACTGGAAAGGATGGTAAAAAATATACATCAGCGGAGCAATACTACAGCTCAATAATGGCAAAATACCACGAGAAACATGACATAATGAGAATGATAGACAACACTGAAAATCCATATACGATAAAGGCAATGGCAAAGAAGATATGGAGAACACAGGAGTGGTGCAAAACCAATGAAAAAGTGCTGGAGGACATCGTCCCCGCAAAATTCACACAAAACGAAAGCCTGAAGGAGAAACTAATGAATGCTCCAGGAAACGCATTCAGGGAATGCACAAAATGCCCATACTCGGGCTCAGGTCGGTACCTGGACAGCGCCAGTGAAGGCAAAACAGTACAACAAGGAAACAAAAATAAAATGGGGAATAATGAAGGAAAGTCTGTGCATGGAAGCAAATACAAATAAATAAACAAATAATTAAACGAGCAAAAACAAATATGTCATAAGAAAACAAAGCCCTAACCGTAGTTGAAAATGAAGAGCAGAAGAAAGCATAAGAGCTCTCCCGTCAGGTAAGGAGGAGGTGTGAAAAACATTGCAACGCACAGCTTGCTCCACTTCCGCCCACACTAGATTAAAAAACAACAAACCGTCAACCCACAAAACAAGGCATGGAAAGAGAGCGGCATGATATGGCATTGGCATGATGGATGGTATACACTACAATAAGGAATATGCCAGATATGTCAGTGCCAGGCTGTCAACAAGCATCACGGAGAACTGGAAAGAGCAGCAGGGCTCCAAAACATAAATATCACAAACTTTGATAAATTTCACTAACCAAACCCTAAATCATAAGTTTAATCAGGTACAACTAATACACACTGTAATGTTCATATCTTCCTGTATGCGCACAGGTAAAAGTAAAAGTAATGGAGGTATGCATGACTATCTATCAAAAGGGGCCATGTGTGCTGTATGCACCAGCACATACACCCTGAATCCATCAATCATTAAGCCAAAATAAAATCAAAACAAAATCAAAAACTTGTGAAATCAAGCAACCCTATCCTAAAAATATTATTTAAAGTAAAATAAATATGGTAGAAGAGATTGAATGCAAACTGGGAAGGAGCATACACTTGGCCCCTCTAAACTGCCAGAGCGCATCTAATAAAATAGACATAATAAAAATGCATCTAAAAAAAGACAATCTAGATGTACTAACGTTATCAGAGACATGGTTCACTGACAAACACCAAAACAACACCCTCAATGTAGATGGATATAGGCTTGTACATAATGACAGACAGCACATTAATGCAATGAACCAAACAAAGAAGGGTGGAGGTGTTGCCATTTACTGCAAAGCCACCAAAAACCTAGACACTGAAAAGCTAAAACCAACAAATCTCTCAAAAAAATCAACAAATGCAGAAATCTTTGTGATAGGGGACTTCAATGTGAATTACAGCAGCAATGACAAAAATATACTAATGCTGCAAACCACCATCAAGATATTAGGCCTGCAGCAGCTCATCACTGAAAGCACAAGGCTAAGCAACAATAGCTCAACAATAGACCTAATACTAACCAACTGAAACCATGCCACAAAATGGGGCACGAGAAGCTGGGTATAAGCGACCACAAACTAGTATATATGTAACCAGGAAAAAGCTGAAAAGCACAAATCACTATAAATACAAAATGGGCAGGCCTCTAAAAAACTACTCAGCAGATACATTACAAAATCATCTGCACCAAAACATAAACAACATCACACAAAACAGAGATGATGTTGATATCTATTGGGACAACATCATCACAGAAATAAGAAAATCAACTGATGAGATGTGTCCCGTAAAGAAAATAAAAATACCAAAAAAACAAGACCCGTGGGTAGACAAAGACCTGGTAACACTCATCACAACCAAAAGTAAACTGGGTGATAAAGCAAAACGGACAGAAACAATAGAAGACAAACTGGCCTACCACATCGCCAGAAACACCTCTCTCAAAGCTGTGAGAACAGCAAAAAAGAAATACATAATAAAGCAGGACAAAGACAGGGGAAACAACACAAACAAATTCTGGGAAAATGTAAACCTATTATTCCCAAAAAATAACAAAGAAGAGCATACAAACTTCCAAGATAACGAAGGGGCAATGCTCACAGACAAAGATGCAGCAAACAAACTGAACACACACTTTGCCACAATAGGGCAAAAGCTGTCAGAAAGATTTTAAAAAGATGGGAAAACAGATCAGGAACTGTGCAGAACAAAATCTCCACCTGCAAAACAGATATGTTAGAGGTAAATAAATAATATATGACATAGACACAAATAAACCAAGTGGAATAGATGAAATACCAAACAAAATGGCACCACAGAAGAGGAGGTAATAACTAAACTAAATAAACTCCTACTAAAACTAGACGAGTGGTGTGAGTACAACACAATAACCATCAACACAAACAAATCAAAAACAGTACTCTTCTCGCATAAACAAATGTCAGAAACAAAACTACACTGTAAGTTAGGAAACCAAACACTAGAAAATGTAGACCATTACAAATACCTAGGCCTTGAGTTGGAGAGCCAACTAAACTACAACCTATGTATAAATAAAATTATACAAAAAGTAAACCACAAAAGAGACAACTGTCAATAAAAATCTTCAAAGGTATGGTGCTCCCCTATTTTGACTATGGAGATATAAACTACATGGGTGCGAGAAAACAACTACTAAAAAAACTGCAAATACTGCAGAACAGAGCCCTAAAAATCTGTCTAAGAATAGACAAGCTGCACCCCACCTATGACATACACAAAAGAACCAAAGTGAAATTACTAGAAAATAGGAGAATAATTTATTTGAAAACATTAGCATATAGTTATAGTCAAAACAATAAACTCCTAACAAAACCACAAAGGGCTACTAGAGCAAATAATGCGCCATTACTAAAGCAGACCAGAAGCCAAATAAAAGCTCATGAGAGAAGCATGCTGGAAATGGCTGCCGAGGTGTGGAATGCCCAAACGGTAAAGGAATGACAAATTCCTGACCTAAAAACTTACAAAAAATATATGTGCAAAATAAGGCTAGGAAACCCCCGCTAAGCTCCACTGCAAAGGGGCATGTGATATGTCATGGCCCACCAGTGGGACCCCCAATGGAAGTTAACCATGCCAAAAGTAGCCAGATAACACACCACACAGCTACGTACCTATGATATGTAAATAGGACTAGGCTATTATAGTAATAAGAGTAGAAAAAATAGATACATATAAACTGACATAGGCTACTAACCATACCAACAAATTATCTATCTGCTACTGAAATGCAGGCAATCAAATACCTTATCAGCAGCTACTCTGTGGTAAGATAACACCAACACTACAACTGGCCAGCATTGAAAACAAGCCTGGGTACCCGGGCTTATATGCTATGAGCAGTATAAATACAGCCTCAATTAAAAAATAAATGAATAAATAAATACTCAACTTAAGCTGCCAACATTGTCATGTCATCGTCTCAGGGCAGATATGATAGAGACTTATAAGATTAATACTGGAGTCTATGACAGTGATGACGCATCGGGTTTGTTCAACCTCAGAATAGACAGCAACACCAGAGCCTAGTGGTATAAGATCTTCAAGGAGAAATGAACGACAAATTCCTGACCTAAAAACTTACAAAAAACTTACAAAAAACTTACAAAAAATATCTGTGCAAAATAAGGCTAGGAAACCCCCAGTAAACTGCACTGCAAAGGGGCATGTGATATGTCACGGCCTACCAGCAGGACGCCCAATGG
>CM059195.1:88573193-88674155 GCA_030323885.1 Branchipolynoe longqiensis | reverse complement strand
AGATAAGGTAGATATACAGAACACAGCTGCTTTATCAGTTCACATGCCTGTCCTGCCTTGTGTTGTATCTAGGATGACCTAGATAATGAAGATATATATGCACAACACAGATGCTTTACACAATATCTGTCCACATGCCTCTCACACCTTGTGTTGTATCTAGCATGACCTAGATAACATAGATATGTACAGAACACAGATGCTTTACGCAATATCAGTCCACATGCCTGTCGCGTCTTGCATTCTGCAGGATCTTCTGGGCGATTGTGGTGCTGTGTTCCATGGGTGCCTTCACCTACATCGTCTACCTCCAGCTGTCCCAGTACTATCTCTACAGGAAGACTGTCAATGTTGAGATCATCCAGACAGAGAAGCTCATCTTCCCCGCCATCACCGTCTGCAACCAGAACTACTTCAGGTGTGTGTGTCATGGACTGGTTAGAGTGTCTGACTTTTTTCTAGGTCAGACTCCTAATCTGAAGGTCAGTGGTTCGATTTCCCATGCCATCACCTCTGCCAATTTGGATTTCCACCGCTGTGTATAACTTACAACATCATCAAAGGCCAGTTGCTCTCATACCATGTGGTGTGGGAGGTTAACAATCCCTTGGGCCGGTAAAAGTGTAGGCTCGGGTTTACTATCTATGGACCAACTGTCTAATGGTGAAAACAAGGCTATTCAGACTTATCCATGATAGGCAGTATAAATGATCAAGAAAAAATATAAATTGGGGGTTTTAGGTTCTGGAAAAATAATTATAGCTGGTCGGGCAGTCTGTAGGTCTGTGAGTTTTTTCGCACCAGTAAAATACAAATCACTGGTGACACCGTGTGTATGTGTAATTTATCAAACTCACGTCGCATACGCATAACGGACGTTGCATATCTCATGTGTGTGTGTTTGTTTGTTTGTGTGTTGTTTTAAGTCCTAGCAACATCTAAGGTCATATCAGGATCGGTACCGACTTGTGACTGTGCAGACTCGTGGCAACTTTATAGTGCTGCCCCACTGGGAAACCAGGCTGCCAGCACCATGACCTGATATCCCACTCAGTCACATTATCCTGACACTGAGCCAACCAGTCCTTGACCTATCCTAATAACAACTCTCCTGTGACCCTAATAAGCCTCGGGTCGCAGGAGAGTGCGACCCGAGGCTTGTTAAATATTACTTTCTGTTTTGTTCAGGCGAGTGTGGCCCGAAGGCCTGTTAAATGTAACGTCCGCTTTGTCCAGTCGAGTGTGGCCCGAGGCCTGTTACATGTTACTTCTGGCTAACTAACTTAAGTATAAATCTTTAAGTCATTGGTTTGACTCAACCAGGATTCGAACCCACAAAGTCATGGGTTTGGATCTCCGGAAACAGGAGACGGAAGCTCTATTCATTCAGCCACCCCGTCTGGTCTGTGTGTTCACAAAAAGACGGTGCTACTTTATAGTGATCTCAAATTGATTATGATTGCTGTATTTTATAGCTTTTATTGTTTGCTCAAAGAAATTATTTACTTGGCACCTCTGCAAAGTAGTGGATGAGACTAGGGTTTATTTCGGTTCCCAATGCCTGTGTTCTACTCTTGTCGTTTTGTTAATAAATAATATTACAGGGTTCATACTGGGCAGAAAAAACCCTAAAAAGTACTAACTTTTAAAAATGCAAAAATTAATTCCTACAAAGTCCTACAATTATACAAAACGTATTATACGTCCTTAAAAATTACACAAAAACATGACAAATTTGATTCATAAGTTGGACCAAGCATACTGACATCAGGAATCTAACTTTGCTGAGCCTCACTTGTAACTTGCACTTTAAGGTATCGTTGTTGTTAGGCCAAGTTAATTTAGTGTATGCAATAACTCTAGGTAGGCTTATGAATTTATGTTTTGCAATCTGTCCTTATATCAAAATTGAACACTTTGGAGACATTCGGTGTCATTTTGAAAAAATTTCTCAGGGTTTCTGCAGACAGACAATAATTTTGGGCCAACCTTGGCTGTCCTCTAAAGATTACATTGAGTTTTCCACACGTGATGGCCAATATGACTCGTGGAGCATATTCGGAACCTGGAGTTACTGCATGCTGTAAAAGCTGTGAAATTTCTTCATTTTGGTTGTTTAAAACACTTTTAATAGTCCTAAGCAGTACTAAAAAAGTCACTAAAAAAGAAGCCTGAAAAAGGGTGGGAACCCTGTATTAGCATAGGAAATGTCACATGCACAGGTTAGGGTGCGCAGGTGGATTGCCTCCGCGAGCCTAAATAGCCTAGTGCTTTGGACACTCATCCTCCATCAGAATGGCAGACATGTAGGTTCAAGTACCGCTCTAGGTATTGTATTCCCAATTTGTTTGCATCTCCCCGAAGACACTGTCTAAGAACCACAAAGGGTATGTTGCTTTGTACAAACCTGGCAATTATTTAGTTTCACTGATTTATCTATAATTTTACCTGGCCTCAAATGTGTTGTCCCTGCAATTGTGAGCCTTTCACTTCAAGAGTGTCTCTAGACACATAGTTAATTGTGTGCTTTTACATTTTCTGTAAAAGCGATGGCCTGATAATAATATGACAGAATAAGGTTTGAACAATTCTCCCCTTGATTATGGCCTTTGCTGCCAACACGGCATTAAGCAATCACCACTAACTAACTAACTAACTAACTAATTAACTAACTAACTAACTTACTAGCATCAACAACAACAACCACCAAATCTATACTTTTAGGCGCTCCAAGGCATTCGAACTGGGAATCTATGATGCAATGAATACAGGCTTCAAGGAGGCGCCGCAAGGTCAAGGTATGGAAAGCTCATGTATTCATCCTGATATAAGCACTCCTAATATACTACTGGTAGCTTGGTCCCTTTAGAATGAGGGCAAAACTAATGAGGTCACAAGACTGACCTAATTAGTTAGCTCCCGGCCTGAGGCCTGTTAAACGTAACTTGCAGTTTGTTGTGGCGAGTGAGGCCCGATGGCCTATTAAATGTAACTTTCGGTTTGTTCTGACGAGGGCGGCCCGAGGCCTGTTAAATGTAACTTCCAGTTTGTTCAGGCGAGTGTGACCCAAAGGCCTCTTAAACGTTACTTCCGGCTTGTTGAGGTGAGTGCGGCCCAAAGGCCTGTTTAACATAGCCTCCAGTTTGTTCAGGCGAGTGCGACCCGAGGCCTGTTAAATGTAACTTCCGCTTTGGTCAGGCGAGTGCGGCCCGATGGCCTCTTAAACGTTACTTGCGGCTTGTTCAGGCGAGTGTGGCCCAAAGGCCTGTTAAAAATAACTTCCGGTTTGTTCAGGAGAGTGCGACCCGAGGCTTGTTAAATATTACTTTCTGTTTTGTTCAGGCGAGTGTGGCCCGAAGGCCTGTTAAATGTAACGTCCGCTTTGTCCAGTCGAGTGTGGCCCGAGGCCTGTTACATGTTACTTCTGGTTTCTCCAGACGAGTGCGGCCCAAAGGCCTGTTGAATGTAACTTCTGGTTTGTCCAGTAAAGTGTGGCTAGAGGCCTGTTAAATGTTACTTCCGGTCCGAGACCCGTTAAATATAACCTCCGGTTTGTCCAAACGAGCGCAGCCCGAGGCCTGTTAAATGTAGCTTCCGCTTTGTCCAGACGAGTGTGGCGCAGAGCCCTGTCCAGTTGAGTGCGGCCCAATGCCTGTTAAACGTAACTTCCTGTCCGAAATCCTGCTAACTGTCACTTCCGGTTTGTTCCAGGCGAGTGTGGCCCGAAGGCCTTCAACACCTCGTTTGGAGAATACCTGCGCATCCCGCTGTCACTGCTCGAGATTCTCCAGATGGTGTCGCTGGAGGTGTGTCGTCACGTGTGCACTACGTCACACAGCCTCACGTGTAACACCGTCATGTACAACAGACTCAACAAGACCTGCTACATCTCGTCAGTTGTCAACGACAGCAGCTACCCATTCGAACACAACGACATCATGGTGACGTCAGTCAGGAACACCTGTCACCGTGAGTTTGTCATTAAGTTGAGTTTCATCGAGTTGAGTTTTATTTTATCACAAACATCTCTTTCTGGAACACCTGTCACCATGAGTTTGTCATCGAGTTGAGTTTGATTGAGTTGCCTTTGATTGAGTTGCGTTTGATTGAATTGAGTTTAATTTAAACACAATCATCTCTGGCTGGAACACCTGTCACCCTGAGTTTGTCATTGAGTTGAGTTTGATTGAGTTGAGTTTGATTTAACCACAAACATCTCTGTCTGGAACACCTGTCACCGTGAGTTTGTCTTTGAAATGAGTTTGATTGAGTTGCGTTTGATTGAGTTGAGTTTGATTTAACCACAAACATCTCTGCCTGGAACACCTTTTACTTAAAGTTGCATAGTCCAATGTTTTTTTAACTTCTGTCTATTTTTCTGGGATAAATTGGTTGTGTGATAGACTGCGTTCGGCCGGTTGCCCCTGGGTTGCTATATGACGCAATGTGGAGAGAAGACGAAAAGAAGAAACGCATGCTTCCAAGGTTTATTTCTATCCTCCGCCCACTGCAGAACCAAGTGCCCCGCCCCGTGACCAGCCAGGTCGCAGGTAACCTCTCAAGGTGGGGTGAGCCGCTAGCCGGTTGCAGTAGGGGAGCGGTCCATCCTGGGACCCACCTTCTGGCTACCTTACTGTCACCATAGGTGGGAGACAGTGGGTAGCGCAGTCCCTTCTACTACCGCGTGGTGGTGAGGCTCATCAGTGGACTATTACATTTGTTATTATCTACCTTACCTTAGTTTGAAGTCAGTTTTATTTTTAAGGGCTAACTTTTGAGATATTTTAAATGTAAACATGTAAAATTAGTTTTGGCAAGTATGCCATAACTCTAACACCATTCTGCAGTAACATGTTCTATTAAATTGACTCAATATGCCCTTCTATGTGTCAACAAATGGTTAATAAGTGCACCAGTATCTAAGTTAGATATGTAGAATCTAATCTAGATAATTATTTTTGTTTTGACAATTTGATGCTTCATCGGACAGTGCAGCTTTAACCACAAACATGTAATTTTCAATTCAGTTCGATTTTGTTTGTTGTTTTACATCCTAGCAACATCTAAGGTCATATCAGGATGGGTACCGACTTGTAACAGTGCACACACATGGCAACTTTATAGTGCTGCCCCACTGGGAGATCAGGCCATTGGCATCATGATCCAATATCCCACTCAGATCGCATTTTCCTGGCACTGAGCTAACCAGTTCTTGCCCTATCCTATTAATGCCACGCGCCTGGCTAGGAAGTTACAAGTATAATCTTTTAAGTCATTCGGCAATCCTGTGTGGTTGGGTTAATTGATGTATCTACACAAGGGGACAGTACCATACCTGATTCAGCTACTGCTAATTGGTATTGGTAGGCTCAGTCATAGAGCCTTAACTATGAACTATAAGAGCTCGAAGGATATCGATTATTCTATGCCATCTACCTCAGCCAGAACATTATTTATGCATGATCCAGAATGACGTTTGCGCAACCGTTGTGCATTTGATTACAAACAATCACACTGGGTGATACGCATGACAAAGTTGGTAGTTGTCCTCTCCCCTGATCCTTACCTTCGTATCCGTAGATTTGTAAGAATCTTAGTAATATTTCAACTTACATGTAAGTCTAGTTTTATTAAAATATTAGTAAAACAACAACAGCAAATATATATATGTAAGGCCAAATCAAATTTAAAAATATTGATGATTGTCCCCAGCCGTGCCTCAAAAAATCGCCAGTCCCTGCATTTTAATTTTAATATTTTATTTTTGCCATCAAAATGTGTTGGGCTAGCAGCAATTCAACTTCCGTAAGCACACAATATGTTCCAAACACACAATATGTTCCAAAATTGAAACTTATAGAACTATGATATAATAAATTTCAAAATGAGAATACCATGTTCATTGTTTGAATTAAAACAGTGTGATGTGTACATGAATGACTGAAAAAAGAAAAAGAAAAAAGAAAAAGAAAAACCACCCGGCTGACCTCAATTTTTTTAATTTCAAAAGGACGATCACCAACTTAAATTGTTTATTTGGCCTTATGTCTCGTCGTGGTGAATCAGAGGAATCTGAAACCATCAAAAGTATGGGGTAGCTGAATGAGTTGAGCGCCCACCTCCGTTTTCGTAGGTCGTGGGATTCAAACAAGTTGGATCCAAACCATGGCCGAGACAAACCAATGACTTAACAATTTATAATTGTCACTCCCTAGGCTGGTGCTCGGCATTATTAGGATAATAGGATAGGGCAAAGCCCGTAACGCAAAACTTCAAGGATTCCCAGTGCCTCCAGGTTGGCAACACTGTGACGCATGTTGTGTCTGCTTGTTTACAGTGACTGGCAATGTCATCATGGCATGTGACTTTGAAACTGACAGTGGCTCCGAAGCGGCTTGTAATTTGACGCATGAACATGACAGCCTGGGAGTGAACGGAACTTGGCTGCGGCAGAAGGGACCGACCAGCACTCCACGCACCGGTCCTCTCTACGACCACACTACAACTGCAGGTAATTTTGTATTACATTATTTATTAATTCCTTCCATAACAAATAGGAGACAAGACAGGCATATTTAGATCGAGCCTAAGACTCTGGCTGGCCCTTTAGACCACCTACTGTTACATTTTATTGAGCAAAACCGGCAGGGAAATGGGCCGATAGTAGGGGGGTGAGTAGATAAAAGATTGACCCAGTACTGCAAATCCAGGGTGAATCTTTTATCTAGCGGGTGAGGAGGGTGAAGGGCAGGAGAGGAGTAGGGAGCTGCTTTGAAGCAGACCTTCTGCACTCCAAGCCACACCCCAGCCTCCAGTAACCCAAGTATAAAGGAACATAATAAGCAGGAGAATTACATACATGAGTAATATATGTATAAGTACTTTATACCTCATGTAATTTCTCTGCTAACTGGAAGCAGGTGCGTTAGCTCAATAAAAGCATGCAGACTCTACCGAGCCAAGTTGCGCAGTTTAGCAGTATGCAGGCTGTTGGTAAGGCTGCTCGGTTAAGTATTGCGGGCATAGTGCAGAGAATGTAATATTCCATAAGTCATCATGGGTAGACACTTTGCTCAAATAATATTGGTGTAACAAGTTTCACAACAGAAAATCTATAACACACTTTGCTCAAATAATATTGGTATAACAAGTTACACAACACATAATTCACGAAAGGCGGAGATAATGTGTGGGTATAGTGGTGTTTATTTAGAGCATGATATAGAGAGAAGGGCTTTGGGCCAAATGAGCATTATGTAACATCAATCAATCAGTTCGAGGTCATCAAAGGTCAAGGTCAAAGTTCAAGGTAAGTTCAAGGTTAGAAAATGTCATGGTCATGTGGGTGGGGCTCGAACCATCAACCCTACCCATCAAGTGTCTTCTCAGCGGTGTGGGTGGGTGGGGGAAGGAAGGGTAAGGTGTTCTTGTGTCGCATGGTTATGCGGTTGTGTGGTTTGAACCTGGCGGGGTTCGGTCATGTTACTGTTTCAGCAGAAAATCTGACTCCCGGGAGGATGGAGCCATTGTGGCCCTGGAGGTGGTGGCCGGCCGCTAATTTGTGGCGGATCTGCCAGACAGCGTAGGCAAGCCGGGGATGATAGGTGTTAGTTCCAGCGTTTCCCTGTAGATGGCACCACCCTGTAGATGGCGCCGTTCATGTTGGCCCCGCCTCCGCCCCGTGAATTATGCATGTTACGTCTAACATGTACAATTCACGAAAGGCGGAGAGAATGTGTGGGCATAGTGGTTTTTATTTAAAGCATGATAGAGAGTAGGGCTTAGGGCCAAATTAGCATTACGTAACATCAATCAATCAGTTCAAGGTCATCAAATGTCAAGGTCAAAGTTCAAGGTCACAGTTCATGGTTAAAGATGTCAAGGTCAGATAGGCGGGGTTTGAACCGATTACTGGAGGGTTCAAGGACTGCTTGGTACCGGGTCCTTGGGGACATATACATGAACCGCCGCAGAGCTCCAGGAACCCAGTTGTATGATCTGCTGGAACAACCTGCCTGCTGCTGCACATGCCTGGGCCGCGCCCCTCCGCAAGCTATGCAGTGTGTACTGGTGCGGTGACTCGACACCAACTACTGCTAGCCCTGTTCTTACTGCCGCTAGGAGGGTGGGCGACTGGAGGGGCCGCCTGCCCTGGAGGATGAATGCTGGGGCGTGGGTGTTCGAACCTGACGTATCGCTCCCATGCTGCCACCGGGCAGCACCGGGAGTGCTGATGATGAGTAAAGTACTTAGGCCAGGTCGCATCATTAAGTCCTATTTTCTCCCGCTTATCTCCCCGAGTGACATACAGATGAGGAAGCCATGACTTTTTACATTTTTTCTTGCTGACTGCTGATCCTAATACGGCAAGGATCTCGGTGATTTCCTGAGAGTTCTCGTTATCGTCCTTTTCATCGGCGTGGCGGCTGGGGTTGTACTGTGTTTTTCTCCCTCCGACAGTGGGGACTGTTGTATACAGTTTGTGGTACCTTTGGTCCTACTTTTTTGCTGTCTTCTTCCGTGATCCGTTGCGAGTTGTTTTCCTCCTGGGTGGTGATGGCGCGCACAGCGCGGTGAACTCACTGTTGCCGGTTGCGCATGGGCGTTTCGTTGACCTAGTTTTGGTCATGATACAGTCCTCCTGGCTGTCACTGTCACTGTCACTGTCACACTCCTCTGACGTTGACTCCTCCGTGTCAGGTTCATTGTATCTTTTGTTCCGTGGTCTTGACTCCATCATGTCCATCCTGCCCATGAGCTCAGATTTTAGCACACTGACGTGGGCAGCCATGGAGGTCTCCATCTGTGTGGCCATTGCAGCTTTGACTGCTTTCACTATGCCTTATGTTGTGTGGTCGGTGCGTGATTTTGACGTTTCCTTGTAGATGGCGCCACCATAGTCGTGTTGGCCCCGCCTCCGCCCTATGAATTATGCATGTTAGGGCTAACATGTACAATCTATAAGACACTTTCCTAAAATAATATTGGTATAGCAATTTACACAACGCATAATCTATTGCAGGAATATGAGTGGCAATATTTAGAATAAACTGCCAGCTGCAACATAAAATGCAGAACATGCAGAAAATGCAGCAGTGTTTAAGAAACCACTCAAAAATAATGTAACCTAGAACAACATATGATGTTTTTGGACTATATGTAATCTACAAACAGCTACAAGAAAATACATAAGCAAGAAACTTATTACTAAAACAACATTCAAAAGATTTAAATCAAATTGGACTAGTGCTGACTAGCATGAAAACAAGTGTTAAAACACTTATCTGTTATGAGCAGGGTAAATAAATTGATCACAAAAAAAAAAATTGTTACCAGTGACTATGAAAGGGTAGATTTGTTCAGCGCCCTTCCTGGGTGTGTGTGTGGGGGTGGGGGTGGAGGTGGGTGGTGGTGGTGGGAGGTGGGCTTATCGTCCTGCCTGTACACACAAATGAATCAGTGAAAACTGACAATAGCAAAGTAACAAATGTATCTGAACAATTTAAGAGTTGAACAAATAACTTCAAGATAAAGCATAACTTTCAAAATTATATTTCAGTGTCATGGGGGTAATGAAAATGGGAAATATTGTGCCTGGAGATAATAATGTAATGACCACTGCTGTTATTTCTATCCCAAAGCATATCTCAGGCAACATGCCGCATAAACAGGTAAGCATGGATATGATGATTGCATCAGGGAGCCTAGGTAGGGTAATGGTTAGCATGCTAGCCCCGGAATTGCAAGAAGTGTGGGTTCGAATCCTGCTCTATGCGCAAGCAATATTTCCCATTTTCATCAAAGGCCAGTTGCTCTCATACCATGTCTATGTGGTGTGGGATGTTAAAAATCCCTTGGTTTGGTAAAGGTGTAGGCTCGGGCTTTCTATCGACCAGCTGTCTAATGGTGAAAACAAGACTACTCAGACTTATCGATGATAGGCAGTATAAATCGTCAATACAAACAACAATTTATTAGATGTAGCTACCCGGTGCAGTTTGATCCGTATGCATTGCAGGGTACTACATGTACCTGGATGCGACCAGGAACGCCTACATGAGAGCCGTGCTGCGCACCACCTACCTGCGCATCGCCAGCGATAATGTGTACTGTCTACGCATGTACTACAGCATGGTGGGCGAGCAGAAACACCTAGGAGTGATCAAGGTGAAAATTTATAAAAAAATTAAAGTTGCCTAATTCGATGGTTTTGTTAGTTAGTTAGACCTCAGTCATACTATGGCTTGCAACCACTTTGCGACCACTTTGTGACCAAAAGCTGGCGACCTCCTTGCGACCAAAACAAAGAAAGGCGGGAAAAACAATGGTTGGCGATTGGTCAGCAATCGGTTGCAAGCACTGAAAATGGTCGGCGACCTCAGTGTGACCATTTGGGTCACAAGGAGGTTTTTGGTGCAGCATCTGCAACCTCCTCGCAATCAAACTGGTCACCTGGAGGTCACCGGCTGGTCACTGACTGGTCACTGACGGGTCACCGACCTCTGGCTTTGTGACTGTCCCTTTTTGGAGGTTGCAACGTGGTCGCAAGCGATCACACATGTAGAGTGACTGTGGTATAAGTTAGTGCTGATTGTTTAATGCCATGCCCTGTTGGCACCAGAGGCCATAATCATGTCGAGAAGTGTTCTAATTTTATTCTGTCATGATATTATCGGGTCATCACTTTTACATAGAATGTAAAAGTACACAATCAATTATGTATTATCAAGAGACAGTTTTGAAATTAAAAGCTCACAATTTCAAAAACATTTTGATGCCTGGTAAAATTCTAGATAAAAGTTGAAGATGTCGTTCTTCCTGAGTAGGTGAAAATGGTCTTAATGAACTATATAAGGCGATATAGTACTGCCACTCTCAAGAAGGCTAGAATCGCTTCTCGTTTTACATTATGTTAAAGGATCACACACAGTGTTTGCATTATACAATTTTTGGTGTAAGGCCATAAGATGTACGTTTTGAGTGCCGTCCTGATATGACCTTAGATGTTGCTAGGACGTAAAACAACAAACAAACAAACAAACGTTTTGAGTTTCTGCCGTATATTGTAGGAAATTTCATAACACATCAACACTGCTACATTTGGACCCAGTAGAATTCTTTGGCTGGCTGTAGCGGCCTACCATCTTTTATTAACCAAAAATCCTGGCACCCCCCCCAACCCCACTAAACATTCCTTCAAGCAAATCCAACCACCTCCATGCTGCTCAAACTACCATAAAAAGTAAAGCTTGAGCACATTGATTGGGGAGGGGGGTGCCAGGATGTTTGCTTAATATAAGATGGTAGGCCGCTACGGCCAGACAAAGAATTCTACTGGGTCCAAATGTAGCAGTGTTGATGTGCTATGACATTTCCTACATATGGTAATTCTGACATATTTCTTTGGGAGGCCATCCCATCCCTTCTGGTCAGTTATTTTCATTGGACTATCACAGCTAGGGTAGGGGGGCTGCTAAGGAGAATGCTATTTGCTGTGCTGTTTGCTCATGGGGTTTGCCATCCTGGCGCTTGTGCGGTAGGTGCGGCGGCGTGAGACAACGACGCTGGTGCGGGACCTGGCGGTGTTCGACACTATCATGCCCCAGATGTGGGCCATGGCGCTGGTGGTGCTGCAGAAGGGGCTCTTTCAGGTTGAGATCTTGGGCGTCGTCGGTACGGGGTCCCGGGGAGACATGGCCTTGGACGATTTGCAGATCGCCAAGTGTGACGTGTTCAGTGAGTACCTGTCTGTTACCGTGTATGTCTAGTACCGCATCTAGTATCCCTTCTAGCACCCTGTCTAGTACCCCATCTAGTGCCCTGTCTAGTACCCTGTCTAGTACCCTGTTTAGTACCCCGTCTAGTAACCCGTCTAGTAACCCGTCTAGTACCCTGTTTAGTACCCTGTCTAGAGCCCTGGCTAGCACCCTGTCTAGCACCCTGTCTAGTACCCTGTTTAGTACCCCGTCTAGTACCCCGTCAAGTACCATGTCTAGTACCCTGTCTAGCACCCATCTAGTACCCTGTCTAGTACCCTGTTAAGTACCCCATCTAGCACCCTGTCAAGTATGATGTTTAGTACCCGGTCTAGTACCTCGTCTCCTACCCCTTCTAGCGCCCTGTCTATCACCCTATCTAGTACCCTGTTTAGTACCCCATCTAGTACTCCGTCTAGTACCATGTCTAGCAACCAGTCTAGTACCCCGTCTAGTATCCCGTCTAGTACCATGTGTAGTACCCTTTCTAGTACCCTTTTTAGTACCCCATCTACTACCCCTCTAGTACCCCGTCTAATACTCTCTCTATTAGCCTATCTAGTACCCCATCTAGTACCCCGTCTAGTACCCCACCTAGTACTCTGTCTAGTACCCTGTCTAGCACCCCGTCTAGCATACCCTGTCTAGTACCCTGTCTCATACCGCATCTATTAACCCGTCTCGTACCCTGTCTAGTACCCCGCCTAGTACCCCGTTTAGTACTCCGTCTAGTACCCCGTCTAGTACCCCATCTAGCACACAGTCTAGTACCCTTTCTAGCAACCCGTCTAGTAAGCTACCCTGTCTCATACCCCATATTTTACCCCGTCTAGTACCCCGTCTAGCACCCCACCTAGTACCCCATCTAGCACCCGTCTAGTACCCCGTCTAGTACCCTGTGTAGTTCCATTTCTAGTACCCTGTCTAGTACCCCGTCTAGCACCCTCTCTAGCAGCCTGTCTAGTACCCTGTATAGTACCCTGTCTAGAACCCTGTCTAGTACTCTCTCTAGCACCCCGTCTAGTACCCCATCTAGTACCCTGTCTAGTACCCCGTCTAGCACCCCATATAGTACCTCGTATAATACCCTGTCTAGTACACCATATAGTACCCCGTCTAATACCATCTCTAGTACCCGATATAGTACCCCGTCTAGTACCCTTCTAGTGCCATGTCTAGTACCACGTCTAGTACCCGGTCTAGTACATGTCTAGTACTCTGTCTAGTACCCCGTCTAGTAGCCCATCTAGTACCATGGCTGTAAAAGACGTGTCGACACCGTGAGTTATGTAACGTAACTGTTTTATTTAGAACCGATCCATGTGACGTCATGCGGTAATGATGTGATGGGTGTTCGGTGGGGGTGTTCGGCTAACTACATACATTACACTGTCTACTACCCCGTCTCGTACCCCGTCTATTGCCCTGTCTAGCACCCCGTCTAGTACCATGTCTAGCAACCCGTCTAGTAGGCTACCCTGTCTCATACCCCATACATTACCCCCTCTAGTACCCCGTCTAGTACCCCGTCTAGCACCCCATCTAGTACCCCGTCTAGCACCCTGTCTAGTACCCCATCTAGTACCTCGTCTAGTACCCCGTCTAGTACCCTCTGTAGTTCCATGTCTAGTACCCTGTCTAGTACCCTGTCGAGTACCACGTCTAGTACCCAGTCTAGTACCCCGTCTAGCCCCCCTGTCTAGCAGCCCATCTAGTACCCCGTCTAGTACCCTGTCTAATACTCCGCCTAGGACCCTGTCTAGTACCACGTCCAGTACCATGTCTAGTACTATGAATAGTACCCTGGCTAGTACTGTGTCTAGTACCCCAACTAGTACCATGTCTAGTACCCCGTCTGGTACCCCGTCTATTAACTCATCTAGTACCCGATCTAACACCCTGTCTAGTACCCCGTCTAGTACCTTGTCTAGCACCCCCTCTAGCACTGGTCTAGTACCCCGTCTAGCATCCGTCTAGTACCCTGTCCTGCACCCCATCTAGATCCCCGTCTAGTACCCCGTCTAGTACCTTGTATAGTACCCCATCTACCACCCTGTCTAGTACCCCATCTAACACCTCGTCTCGTACCCCATCTAACACCTCGTCTAGTACCCTGTCTAGTACCCTGTCTAGCACCCCATCTAGAACCCCGTCTAGTATCCATCTAGTACCCCGTCTAGCACCCTGTCTAGTACCCCATCTAACACCTCGTCTAGTACCCTGTCTCGTACCCTGTCTAGTACCCCGTCTAGTACCCTGTCTAGAAAGCCGTCGAGTACCCCTTCTAGCACCCTGTCTAGTACACCATCTTGTACACCATCTAGTACCATGTCTAGTACCCTGCTAAAACCCATCTAGCACCGCGTCTAGTACCCCTTCTAGCACTCCGTCTAGTACCCCGTCTAGTACCCTGTCTATTACCCCATCTAGGACCCTGTCTAGTACCCTCTCTAGTACCCTGTCTAGCACCCTGTCTCGTTCCCTGTGTAGTACCCTGTCTAGTACCCCATCTACTACTGTGTCACTAAGATCTCATTTAGCCATCACCACATTACCGTGTCAACAAGATCTCATCTAGCCATCACCTTAGTACTGTGTCACTAATATCTCATTTATCCATCACCACCGTCCCGTGTCACTAACATCTCATTTAGCCATCACCATAATACTATGTCACTAATATCTCATTTAGCCATCACCACCATACCGTGTCACTAACATCTCATTTAGCCATCACGACAGTACTGTGTCACTAATATCTCATTTAGCCCTCACCACAGTACCGTGTCACTAATACCTCATTTAGCCATCACCACTGTACCACATCACTAATATCTCATTTCTCCATCACCACAGTACTGTGTCACTAATATCTCATTGAGCCATCACCACAATGATTTGGCACTAATATATAATTTAGCCATCACCACAGTACCGTGGCACTAATATCTCATTTAACCATCACCACAGTACCGTGTCACTAATATCTCATTTATCCGTCACCACAGTAGAGTGTCAATAGCATCTCATTTAGCCATCACCACAGTCCCATGTCACTAATGCCCCATTTACCTATGACTACAGTACCGTGTCACTAACATTTCATTTAGCCATCACCACAGTGCCGTGTCACTAATGTGCCATTGACCTATTACTACAGTACTGTCTCACTGACATCTCATTTAGCCATCACCACAGTACCGTGGCACTAATATCTCATGTATCCATCGCCACAGTACAGTGTCACTAACATCTCATTTAGCCATCACCACAGTACCACATCACTAATATCTCATTTAACCATCACCACAGTACCGTGTCACTAACATCTCATTTAGCCATCACTACAGTACCGTGTCACTAATGTGCCATTTACCTATTACTACAGTACTGCATTACTAACATCTCAGTTAGCCATCACCACCATACAGTGCCACTAACATCTCATTTAGCCATCATCACAATACCGTGTCACTAATATCTCATTTAGCCATCACCACATTACCATGTCACTAATATCTCATTTAGCTGTCACCACAGTACCATGTCACTAATATCTCATTTAGCCATCACAACAGTAGCACATCACTAATATCTCATTTGTCCACCACCACAGTACAGTGTCACTAATATCTCATTTAGATATCATCACAGTACTGTGTAACTAACATCTCATTTAGCCATTACCACAGCACTGTGTAACTAACATCTCATTTAGCCATCACCACCATACAGTGTCACCCATGCACCATTAATCCAACCATTCACAGAGCGGAACTGCAAGGAGACGGTGAAGGGCACAGAGTACATGGGGTCCACAGCCGTCTCCTCATCAGGGGAGAACTGCGTCCGCTGGGACCAGGCACTCACCCCCATCGGGGCCAATAAGCTGGGCTTCGACTTCCCGGATAAGAACATCACACTGGCGGAGAACTACTGTCGCAACCCGAACCACCAGGCGGGTCTGTGGTGCTACGTAGCATCAAGTACCAAGAGGGTGTACTCAGCGTCAGCCTGCAGCATCAGTTACTGCCGTAAGTGTCCTGTCCTGCACCGGGGTTCCAAAGCTTGCGTAAGAGTTGTATGTATTGTGATATGTTAGATTTTGATAGCTGTGTGTGTCACAGGATTTCAATGTGACATAAAATAGCACTATAATCAATGTCGGGTCACACATTTTAGGCAACATTTTGATAGCTGCGTGTGTCTCAGGAGTTCAACATGATGTAAAATTGATTGGTTTGGGGTCAGACATTTTATGTGTGCGTCTTAGGAGTTCAACGCTTGATAAACTAGCACTATATATAATCAGTATTGGGTCAGATATTTTATGCCACCTTTCGATAGCTGCGTGTGTCTCAGGAGTTCAACACGATTTAAAATTGCACTGTGAGTGTTATAAGTATTGGGTCAGATATTTCATCCCACCTATAGTTGTATGGGTCTTAGGAGTTCAATGCTAAATAACCTGGCACTATATATATAATTTGTATTGGGTTACATATTTTATACCACACTTTGATAGCTGTGTGGGTCTCAGGAGTTCAACACGATGTAAAATTGCACCTTGATCAGTATAGGGTCAGACATTTTATGCCCTATTTTGATAACTGCGTCGGTCTCAGGAGTTTAATGTTACATAAACTAGCACTATAATCATTTTATGTCACCTTTTGATAGCTGCATGCGTCTCAGGAGTTCAACATGAAGTAAAATTGTGCTCATATTGGTATCAGATTAGGGCTTTTATATCCCATTTTGATAACTTTCTGTATCTTAGGAGTTCAAGGGCGATGTAAAATTTATCGGTATTGGGTCAGACATTTTATGTCACATTTCGATAGCTGTGCGCGTCCTGCGTTCAGCTTCTTGCTGCCAGTATCGTCTATTGTTGGAACCTTATTCTCCCTGTCCTTGTGATTTTAACCCAGTTTCATGCTCTTTTGACATACATTATGGTGCTCTATTTTACCTGTTTGAAATGTAATTTTTTAGTCAGATATGTTTAACCACTGATTGACCCCCAATAGCCGATGTTTGCATTTTGTGCTGGGGGGTCGTTAAACAAACAAGCAAATATTGTCTGTGTTCTTTGCAGCGTGTACACAGCACCAGTTCCAGTGCTCGGACGGACAGTGTATCAGTGCAGCCTTCAGGTGCAACATAAAGCCCGACTGTGTGGACGGCAGCGATGAGAACCCCAACACGGCACACTGCAGTGAGTCTACATCACCACTCTAAAGTCAGTGTCTATCATTATCAACACCCACTTAGGCCAAATAAAAAAAGTTGGTGATTGTTCTTTTGATCACACAAATCAGTGTGGGGTGGGCGGTTTTTCTTTTTTCTTTGTCTGGCGCATGACGTAGACGTAATACGTAGACAGACGCGATGGCCGAGTGAGTTGAGCGTCCGCCCTCCCGTTCTGGTAGGTTGCGGGATTCAAACTCCTGGGTTCGAACCATGCATGGCCGAGTCAAACCAATGACTTAAAAATGTGAAGTGCAATGAGGAAGATCAATTGTTTGTGATTGAAATGTCCACTGCTTAATCAACTAATGTTGCACAGATTGTGTGTTTATGAAAGTCAAATTGCTGCTAGTCCAACACATTTTTAACAGTTTTTAAAAATATTAAAATAAATCAGGGAGCTGTCAATTTGTCAGGTGGTGCATTGTGGGATGCGTAAAAGCAAAACAAACCCGCAAGAAGCACCTGTGCCCTTTTATCACTCCTGTTTATATAAAATAAAATCTGTTCCCCCTCCGACAGCGATTTTTGACGCATGTGCAGTTTGAATTACAAACTGGTCTATTGTGAGTGGATGATTCTAGATGCGCTGACCAGCGACATCACCATCACGTTGTAAAATATTCCGATATTCGGCATAGGTGGGAATGCAAATGTTCTATTACTGATCGGTGTATGTGACCAGGTGCATGTATGTATATATATATGTATGGGTTGGTGGTGCCTGAGTAGGATGTAAATAGACATAGTGGTGCTGGCAGGTCTGGGTGTGATTGCACTCAGGGCCAAACCCCTCTGCTGGGATAGGGATCACCACACTCAAATGTCAAGGTTGGTCGGGGGCCATGAGGCCATACAGCTTGTGGTGGTGCGCAGACCACTGGTATCCATGGGGATCAGGAATGTTGGATCCCTATTGGTAGGGCCAATAAAGCTTGATCCCTATTGGGAGAAGGGGTTGGGGTGATATTCTACAATTAACTCATGTAACGATATAAACAATAAACCAGAGGGCTGGACTCTTTCTTCTTCTTCATACTTTAGAGTCTTCCTTTCTCTTTGTCTGTATTGATTTCACCATAGCCTGCCTACACAGCCACAGATTCGAGTTTTAGACTTTACAACGTGACTCACACACACAATGGCGCTGGTGGGCTAAAACAAAGCAGATGGGTGTTGTTTTGCATTGAAACCAATGGAGAAATACTTCGATTCAATTAATCATTTTTGATGATTATCAAACTGGCGAGGAGCGGGACATAGCTCAGGCAGTAGAGTGGATGTGTGGGTCATTCGATTGATCCTGCTCAGTGGACCCATTTGCAGTTTGGGCTATTTTCCGTTCCAACCAGTGGTCCACAACTGGTTCATCAAAGGTTGTGGTATGTGCTGTTCTGTCTGTGGGGAAGTGCATATAAAAGACCCCTTGCTGCTTATCGTAAAGAGTAGCCTATGTTTCCTCCAAAGAAATATGTCAGAATGACCATATTGTTTATGTCCAATAGCCGATGATAAAAATCAGTGTGCACTAGAGGCGTCGTTAAATAAAAGAAACTATTTTTTCAAACTGGGAAAAACTCAATTGCACTGAATTTCAGATCATTACGTTTTCTGTTATTAGTCTTAATGCATGTGTGCCTTCCCATTGCTTCCCAATGCTTCCAAGCCCAAGGCATTGGAAATAAAATTGAATCATTTTTACCCATATCATTTACAACTAGTAATTACACACGGCACCTCATCAGTCCTTAATGAAAAAGTCACCTACTTTTTACAAATGGAATTTGTGTCTTCACTTTCTTCAGGCATTTCAGTGTCATGTGACTTCAGCTCTGAGACAATGTGCGGCTACACCAAGAGGAGCAACGCGCCGAATGAATGCTCATGGACCCGACACAAACGCAACATGAAAAACTCTAACGTCATATTTGCTGATGCATCCGGTGATCCGAATGGTGGGATAATTGTTTCCCCTTTTCTTTGATTGATTGGAATTTTGTGTGTGTGTGTGATGAATTTATTTACCCTGCCCGTAACGGATAAGTGTGTTCACACTTCTTTTTTACCGCTGGGCAGCAGTAGACCAATTTGATTCAAATTTTTTGAATTTTGATTTTAGTAATATTTTTGTTTTGTTCTTGTTTCTTGTTTACGGGTTCTAGCTATTTGTAGATTGCAAACAGTTCAATTACGGCTTTCATCATACTTTGTGTTTGTCCATTTACCTATATAAATATGTAACCGGGCGCGGTGGTCTAATCGGTAGAGCGCGGGCCTCGCATGCGGAAGGTCGGGAGTTTGGTTCCCGGTTGAGTCAAACCAATGACTTTAAAATTGATACTTGTCGCCTCCTACTAGTCCTAGCCTGGAGCTCAGCATTAATAGGACTGGTTAGCTCAGTGCCAGGGTAATGTGATTGAGTGGGATATTGGGTCATGGTGCCGGTGGCTTGAGTTCCCAATGGGGCAGCACTATAAAGTTGTCATGAGTGCATACTGTCACAAGTTGGTGCCCCTGTCCAGATATGACCTTGGATGTTGCCACAACGTAAAACTCCAACAACCAACAACATCTCTTATATATGTTATACATATATATGAATATATATGTATGTATATTTGTGTCATCATCATCATGCTGTCAGTCGCGATGCAACAAAGACTGCTTTCATTACTTGACTGCTGCTCTCCATTTAGCTCTTTGCTGTGAGAGTTGCATCCATGAGTCGGTCTTAATGTCTGACAGCTTAAGGTTTCTCTTGATGGTATCCTTGAACCAGAGACGAGGGCGCCCTCTCTTACTGTAACCGAAAGACATTTGAGAATAGAGGACCTGCTTTGGTAGCATGTCTGATGACATCCTGATGAGGTGTCCAGTCCACCAGAGATTCTTTTTGATCAGAAGATCTTCCATAGAGGGCAGCCCCATCCGAGTATTTCCTTATTTGTCACTTTGTCCTTCCAGGTTTGGTGTATATATGTGTATATATATATGTATATATGTATATATATATTTTTACGTTTCTATCGTAACTTGTTAATTTTATTAGTTGCTATTAAGGCCTTAAGGTCTAATCATGTAGTTAGCGTTGCATAGTATGATACTTTACAAGAGTAAAACCCTTATGTAGATTTGAACCAACATAGCCGACTTAGATACTGGTGAAGTTATTAAGCATTTGATGCCACATAGAAGGGCATACTAAGACAAATGAATCGAATCTGTTAATGCTGAAGCCTGTGGGTTAGAGTTTTGGCATGAATGCCAGCATTATTTTGGCATATTTTCACTTCACATATGTCCTAAGTTTATCATTTTAATGCAAAGTTTCTTCCGATTAAAGTAAGGTAGATTATAACGATTAACCTAATATATTTATTTATCTCAGAAATTGCTCGAAACTCTAAACCATCGGACTATGCAGCTTGAAGCAAATCAGTATCAACAGGTTTATATAGTGACTTGTTTGTGTTGTACCAAAGACCCTATAATACTAAGACGGCTCACTTCCTATCTCTCCAATGGTAATGTAAATTTTGTAGTGCCACCTTGTGGTGGGTTTGATCAGCTGGCTGCTGCTTGGTGTTTCACATGTAAATGCATACATTTATATTATACATGAGATAGGTAAGTATGAATACACATCAATATGAAATTGCTATGAACAAATACCCTTCATCATCAGCATCATCATCAGCATCGCCATCATCACAAATCTTTCACATTCATATATACATTTATACATATAATATAGCACCTGTTTAACCAAGAGAACAGCCAGGGCACCAAGTGGTGGGTTTGATCATTTTGATTACACAGTACAGTCTGAGTGAGCCGTCTTAGTATTATAGGGTATTTGGTTGTACTAAGGAAATACACATCGTCAGCCAGCATTTGACAATTCACAACCTAGCAAAATGTGAGGTCATGTCAACCCACATTTCTCTGCCACGATAGAAGAACCCCCCCCCCCCAACAAAAAACCCCACCAAAAACGGACCGTTTTAACGGCGCCGTTTATCAATGCTGCAGTTCTGCAGCCAATGACTGCTAGGTCACATCATCATGCTGTCAGTCGCGATGCGACAAAGACTGCTTTCATTACTTGACTGCCGCTCTCCATTTAGCTCTCTGCTGTGAGAGTTGCGTCCATGAGTCGGTCTTAATGTACATTTCATGAAAGCTGCCTGCAAAAGTGTTGAAGTGCTGCTGGCTTTTGCAAGTTACCAGCGACACTCTCTCGGGGAGCAAATAGAGGTTTCACACCGGCAAGAACATGTCAAGACAGGCGCAAAACTATTTGTCCCTGCAGTGGCTGGTCAGGAGTTGTTGGGAGTTCCATACATCAATGCCCTTAATGCTGCCACAGTGACATGGTTTTCTTTTTAGGGTTTGCTCCCTTAGCCTTCGGTTCTGTCAAGAACCTGTACCACAAGGCAGTGTTTTACAACTCTGCAGTGCAGGGGCGTCAAACTCCCTGAGGTATTGGTATACCTGCAATACCTGCATACCACTAGGTCACAAACCCCCCAATAAGCAAGCAAGCTGCCATGTAGAGTGCTGGCTACCCGCGCGGAAGGTCGAGGGTTCGAATCCCGGCCGGGTCAAACCAATGATTCTTTAAACAAAAATGAGACTACCTAGTTCCTGTCACTCAGCATTACTAGGATAGGTCTAGGACTAGTTTTTTCAGTATCAAGGTAATGTGACTGAATGCGATATCGGGTCATGGTGCTGGCAGTTGGCCTGGTCTCCAATTGGGGATATATATCACTATAATAGACCCCACCCCGCCTGTTAAGCTAGTGACATCTATTGGCAGAATCTGGAACCACTCTATTCGGGTACATTCCCCGAGTGCATGTGATTTCACATGCTATATCTCCGTGAAGAATGCATTGAAAAAAAATAAAATGCCTGATTATATTCAGATATTCCTATCGCAACAGGATTCAAGCTTGTATCCTTGTAATATATATATATATATATAAATATATATATAAAAGAGACAACCATATTGTATTTTTCTTCTGGAATTTCACCGCCGCTCTCTTCATGAATTACACCCCTCCAGTTAAGCTAGTGACCTCTATCGGCACAATCTGAAGCCACTCTATTGTGGTAGGCCTACTTTCCAGCTTAACTGGCGGGGTTTATTATAAAGCTCGCAATGAGTGGGCACTGTCACAAGTCAGTACCTGTCCTAATATGACCTCACACGTTGGCAGGTCATAAAACCCTAAACACACACACACAAACCTCCCGCCCTCCCTAACCCCATCCCACACACAGGTCACTACGCCTACATCAACTCTGGCAGCGTCAGCCTACAGCCAGGACGCAGGGCTTGGCTGACGAGCCCATTGCACAACACCTCCACCGCCACCAACATTGAGATGTGCCTGACCGTGTCCTACTACATCGATGTGCCCAAGGAGATGACTCCCGACATGGAGGTGGACACCGAGTTCAGCATGCAGGACGTGATAAACAATGTAGTGCAAATCAACATCTACCGACAGGATGCCACCCACGTCAGAGTACCTTTGTGGGTGGTCTATCCGAGCATCGCCAGTGGCGGCACCTGGAGTCAGGGGTGGGACAACATAACGATCAGGGTGCCACCTGCCATCAGCGGCTCGTACCAGATTGTCTTTGAGGCAGTGCTGCCGAATGCTTACAACAGTGACTTGGCCATCGATAGTCTGACGTTTACGGCTTGCACGGAGCCGGCGAAAGGTGAGTGAAATGCTGGGTTTGTTTAGTTAGTAAAACAACAACAGCAAATATATCTATATGTAAGGCTAAATCAAATATGCAAAAATTGGTGGTTGTCCCCGACCGTACATGAACAATCAATCGCCCGCCCCTCATTTGTTTACTTTTGTTTAAAAACTGTTAAATTGTGGAGAGGGCTGGTGGAGTGAGAAATGGAAGGCGGGGTGCACGGAGAGTGGGGTGGACAGAGTGACGGAGTGAGAAATAGAAGAAGGAGTGAAGAGGGACGAATTACTTTCTTAGCCCTTTTAATATTTCATTTGCATATCCTCACCATTTCAATTACTTACTTAACACCTACAATATTACATTTACCTATCCTCACAAAAAAAAACCCACATTTCTATTTCTTACTTCACATCCCTTCTCAAAACACATTTCATTACCTTGCTCCCCCTTCCAAAACACCACACTTAATTGACTTACTTACCCCTTAGATACATCTCACTTTCGGGTACTTACCTAATCCTACAAAGACACATTTCATTTACTTACTTGTCCATTCCTCCCTCCCTCCCTCCCTCCCTCCCTCCCTCCCTCCCTGCCCTCCCTCCCTCCCTCCCTCTTTCCTTTCCTTGTTCCTTTCCTCTTTCCTTTCTTCTTTCCTAGTTTCCCTCCCTTTCTCCTTCCCCAGTCCCTCCCTTCCTCCCTCCTCCCTAGCTTCCTGATATGACCTTAGATGTTGCCAGGACGTACACATCCAACAAGCAAAACCTAACTTCCCTCCCTCCCTCCCTCCCTCCCTCCTTCCCTTCCCCCCTCCTTCTATCCAGCCCCCCTCCCTAGTTTCCCTCCCCCTCCTAACCCCCTCTCTCCCTCACTGCCCCCCTCCCTCACAAATGTCTGACTTCAAATTTTCATAACCAACGCAATTGTTCGTAATGCTTTGGCATTATTGGTAATTCTGGATCGCGAATACAGCTTAGCAGCGTGCCAGTACTAAGGACATCTGATTGTCTCGCCGACTAGCGTAATTTTGTAGTACTACTTAGATTAACTGTAACGCCGACTAGCGGGTCTTTTGGAACCTCGCCGGCAGTAGGGTAAACAAAACCTGATGACGTATCATGCAGTAGGCGTCAAACTCGCCGATGCGGCCCCTCTCGGGAAGAAGACATTCACTATATAAGCGACGTCGCCGCCGGGTTGGGTCACTACCACCGGAGGAGCCAGGAGACACTAACTAACTTAAATTGAAGGAAACAATAGACCGATGCCGTCCATGAGGAAGTCGCTCAGGGCGACCGGCAATGCGTCGCCAAAATCCCTGACAACACGCTCGGCTGCGAAGAAACCACGGGGGAGGCCGAAAGCTAATCTGTGGGGTTGTCTGTGGCGGAGTGGTTAGAGTGTCTGGCTTTTTTCTATGTCAGACTCCTAATCTGAGGGTCGGCTGTTCGATTGCCCCCAGCTCTGCCAAGTTGGATTTCCACCGCTGTGTATAACTTACAGTGTCATCAAAGGCCGGTTGCTCTCATACCATGTCTATGTGGTGTGGGAAGTTAAAAATCCCTTGGTTCAGTAAAAGTGTAGGCTCGGGCTTTCTATCGACCTGCAGTGGAATGAGGAAGACCAGTCGTCTATAGCAATGTTTACATGGGCAATTGTGAACCGAATTAGACAAAGCGATTTATATGAAGCGAATTAGAGGCGAGTTTACACACGGAGCGGTTTAAGGTGGTAATCGATATCTGCGCATGAGCAAGTCCAGACTAACCAGTGCAAGTTTGGGTTCGTCGACGTCGCCACGAGAGAGTGTGGGTTCGACCTAGATGTGTATGGACTGAATCGTATTGGTTTGGAACGGTCAAAACTTCTGCTGGGCAGTGAAACCCTAAAAATAAATGATGAAAAAAATATCTGTGCACAGCTAGCGGTTTAATAGACCAAATTATATAATATGCGCTTTTGATCAACCGGAAAATAAACAAACCGAGGTCTTGACTGCGCATGCGTATGACATGCTTAAGCTAGTTCACTTTATATAAACCACCTCGCGAGGTGTTTTACATCAAGTGAATCATATGAAGCGAATCAGCCCTAATCCACCTCAGAGTTGCATTTACACGGCGAATGTGAGGCGAACTAGGCAAGGCGATTTATATGAAGCGACTTAACTCGCCCGTGTAAACACGGCTTAAGACTGAAATTTCCCCTGCTTAAACAACTAATGGACCAACAACAAATATTTAAAAAAATGTTGTCATGGCAGCGTCGGGGGGTATAAATATGCATGGCGGCCGTCAACAGAGCCGTCGCTCCCCGGAGTCTGTAAACAATGATGAAGGAGGAGACAATGTTGAGGCTGAGTCGACCGAAACTGGCTGTCTTACACAGATAATAGAAGGACTACAACAGCAGTAGCTGCAGATGGTCGATGGTTTCAATACACGTATTGCCGGCATCGAGATAAGGAGCCAGATGAGCCGGGAGTCGCATTCGAGGATGCCAAAAACATGCAAAGGCAACATCATGCCGCGCAGCGATGACGTTGAGACAGGGGCCGGAACGTACTACCGACGTTCGGCCAGGAGTCCTCGCCATTGTTCAGTTACACCAGGTGGATCGCCTCACTGACGGGAGCTGCACTGGCACGATAAATACCAGGGAGACTATTCAACAGGAGACTATGGCCATAGGAGGGCGAGGGCGTTCTCTCCGCATAGGCACGCTCGGACCAGTGTCAGCTGGGATGGACATGACCGACGAAACTACGGGAGAGCGGCTTATGACCGACCCATGGATATCGACACTAGGGAGGATGACAGGACGGAGGCAGTCAACAATCTACTTGAAGCAGTGGGATCGGCAATATCCCGCAAGAAAGATAATAACATCTTGGCCCCGCATAGGTATGTTATAAGAGGAAATAAGAACGAAAGGATTTCTATGGAGGATGCATGGTGGGCAGAACACTTTGCCGTTATATGCCGTATGGCAAAGGATAGGAAGATGAGTAGCACCTGGGTTGAGAACCTCAGAGAGCACATGCACCAGCTCACAACCATGGCATGCATGTGGGACTGGTATACGTCCAGGCAGTGGTCGGAGACTGTGTTTACCATGATCGCCGATGGCAGGCTGCCGGCAGGCTGGTGGGATAAGTATGCAATCAAGGATGTACAAAGGGATGTGTGTGCGATCGGAACTCGCCTTGAGAAGACAAAGCAGCCAGTCAAGGCTGTTGTGCCGGCCGCTAAGAAAAGTGACAATGTACAGTTACCTGCAGCTCATGGCGAGTCCAAGGCAGCAGGGTACGTCAGGCTAGAGTACAAAAAGGACACTGACTGAAAGCCCTGTAATGACTGGAACTGGGGCGACTGTGTCTTCGCTGCGTCCCATGGGCTACAGCCGGACCGGAGGTGTCACATATGCTCGTGGTGCACACAAAAGTACAGAAGGGCGAATGGGCACACCGAGAAAGCATGTCTTAACAAAAAGCATTTCAACGATCGGGGCAATAAAGACATGAAACATGATTTTTAGGGGACAACCTGGTTGATAAAAGTGAGGCGACACAAACCGAGGTCGATGTATATATCGCAGATGCTGGGCTCCTTAGCCCTCCCCCCGGTGACTCTGGGACCCGGAAAAGGCATTTCAGCGCGAGCAGTATGGAGCGGGGTTGTTAACATCAATCGAAGCCAATTTCTGGCAGTGTTATGGGATCCCGAGGCCAGAACCAGGTTAAATATGACAATGGTACTGGCGGACGGCAGTGGGTTGGTATCAAAACACAATGTGGCGTCAGCAGTATCATAACATTGGACATAACGGTTGTACCAAAGTCTGTGGCAGGGCGTATGTGCGACCAGTTACCGCCTGAAGGGGTTCCTGATATAAGAAGGAGGAAGTTCCTTTTTGAGGCGAATCCCCCTGGATGGAAGGAGTGATGGGCGTAGAAGGGAGGATGTGGATCGGAGTTCCCATACTCAAGGTGCTGTTATCCTTAAGGCTATGGGAGGTGGCCCACTGGCGGTAGGTGGCGCAGTGAGCGGTTGTGACTATGACATACAAGGGGCTCGATCAGCTGATCGGGGTGGCTCCACTTACTGTGCGGTGGGTGACATTGATGCTGCGTGTGGTGTGGGGGAAGCGGTGAGCCCTGATGTTTCTGAATTTGGTGTTATATACGATGTTGACGGTGCTATAACCCCTCTTCCTCAGGACACTGACAGTGAATCGGACAGTCAAGAGATCTCAGGCCCAGCTGGGGATGTACATGGCAGCGAGGGCAGACAGGGTCAGGTGGCTGATCGACACCCTGTCACCCTTGATGTCGGTAGCAATACAACTGTTACTGGTAGCACTGCCCGGAATTGTCCTCTCGACGATCATGTGTCCAATATTGATGCGCTCTTCATCATGACATCAGAGAACCATGACGTCGATGATATTGAGCAGATCATCGAGGTGCTTGATAAAGCCGAGATCGCTGACTAGAACCCTCCACCGGGCCCCCTCACATATAGGCCGACCCTTGATGCTATTTGGCCTTATGCTGAGCGCGAATGCTGGGCAGGTCATTGGGACTATATGAACATTTACGACATTGTGATGGCATCTGCTCTCCCCAACTATCTTGGCGTAAGTAGCGAGTCCCATCGGGCCTTAACATCGGGGCTTGGAAGCGTGTGCTGAATGAATATCATGACAAGCAACTCGTCGATTTTCTTGAGTTTGGTTGGCTGGCAGACTTTACCTCAGACCGGCCACCGGTCTCAACCACGGTAAATCACCAGAACGACGCTCATAGTATGAGCTGTATCAGGGACTATGTACAGAGGGAGATGAGCTATGGCGCGATGCTCAGACCATTTTCCGCCTCGCCCTTCAGCTATCCTCATGGCGACAGCGTTAACGCAGGGATACGTAAGGCGCAATATCTGGGCATCCCAGCGTTCTACACACTCCCAGGCATCATTGACCTTGCTGATCAGGTCACCAGAGCGGGCAAAGGATCGCTGATATGGTGTGCAGATCTTGCGAGGGCCTATATCCAGCTTAGGACATGTCCCCTCTCCACACCCCAACTCGGCATTAAGATTGATGGGAACATATATGTGGTCATAGATCCCCCATTTGGCTGCAGGACGTCGTCATTAGCATCCGCATGCACTACAAACGCGGTGGTATACCTCATGAGGTCGAGGGGTCACCACACTCTCTGCTACCTAGACAACTTTGTTGGAGTGGTTGCTACAGCACAGGCTGCCGGTAGGGCTTATAATGACATCATTGGTATCACCTCGGTGCTTGGGCTTGAACTCGCGAGACACATCGACTACCATGGAGTGGCTTGGTTTTGAGATATCTACCACATACATGACAATCAAAATACCTGGTGGCAAGCTCAGTGACGTAATAGAGGAGTGTGAGGACTGGAAGGAGAAGATGCGGGCGTCAAGGAAGGACATACAGAGGTTGGTTGGCCACCTGCAGCATGTCGCGAAATGTGTTCGGCCTGCTAGACGTTTCATGTCGAGAATACTCGCAGCCCTTCGGGAGACACCATATAGAGGGAAACATCCTGTCCCTGACGGTCTCAAGCTCGACGTGACTTGGTTCACAAGGTACGCGAAAAGTTCCAATCGTCTAGTTCTCCTTCCTGAAACGGATCGTATCCTCTGGGTCATAGAATGCGATTCGGCCCTCCTGGGAGATGGTGCCCACTCCCCAAGACATTTATATGTGGCTCGGTACTCGGATACCACAACCAGGAACAGATACAATATTGCACAGCTCGAGGCACTCAACCTGGTTGTAGCACTAACAAATCTTGCACCTGCTAATCATCATATGTATACTATACATATAAATACCGACAACATCGCATCACAGCAGGCACTCACATCTGGTACCGGCAAGGACTCGGTCATTTGTGCTTGTGCCCGGGAGATCTGGCTGTATGCTGATCACAACAGCACTGAGGTCGTGATACGGCACAAGCCAGGGGTCAACATTCCACTTGCTGATGCCCTCAGCCGGATGCACTTCGATCAGGCGGCTAGGAAGACGGCTCGGAGCATGATATATGAGCACGGCATACAAGGAGTATATGTCAGCCATGATGATGCCATCTATTCGTCCCTATAATCTGTGTCAAAATATAATATTTGCCTTCTTTGTCACAGGTTATACTGAAGACCACCATCGAAGGCTGATCAAATTCGTGAAGGAAGGGTTGACATGGAGTACCTGGAGGAAGAAGAGCCGATAGGTGGACAAATACATTGAATACATCAGAAGACATGGCGGTGACACCCTGGCACCGTCCCAATACGACGTGGTGTTTTATGTGATGAGACTACGGGAACAGTTGAGGTCAACGGCTGCTGTGCTGAACTATCTGAGTGGAGTGAGAACATGTGTGACGTCACGTAGTGGCGATGTGGCTGCGGTCGATACCTACCTGGTGTCTCTGGTGAGGCGTGGGGTAAGACGAGCTCACACACACACCCTGGTGTAGGCCCCTCTGCTGACACCCGAGGATCTCATGTCTGTCTTGGATTTTTGCGATCAGCTGGATCGAATGGCACAGTAATGATTGCTGTACTCACGATTGGTTATTTTACACTACTGAGGCAGAGTAACCTGCTGGCCTAGGATATGGCGTTGTCAACAGGCCACACTCTACGGGCCAAGGACATAACAGTTACAGACTCTGCATTAGCAATAAGGGTATGGAGCTCGAAGACGTCATGGAAATCCTCTGCAGTGCATGACATCGATGTCCCCGCCATACATGATTCCAAGTACTGCCCCGTGCAAGCTTGGATTAAATACCGCAACTTGGCAACCCCTCACCCCGAAGGCCCTCCCTTTCTGGATGCACATGGGACGCCCATTACGCCAAGGAAGGCGCCATAACTCTTCACAGCCTTTGGAGAGGCGGCGCCCAGGCATGCATCCGCCTCGGAGTCCCCCCTCCAGGATATCCGTGACCTCGGACACTGGGAGTCTTCTGCGGTGCACACATACGTTCCCCGGAAGCCGACTGTCTCGGCTCCGAGATCTCTATCAAAACTTTTTTGGTTATAGCATCTCTAGCCTCGTTTTAAGCATTTGTGAGCTGACATTGTGTATATTCTGACATTTAAGACTTCTACGTTAATTAAAAAGGCATAACTATAACTTGCTGTGTTCGCATTTTTCCTAATTATCTACATTTGATTCTACATATCTAACTTAGATCATCATCATCATGCTGTCGGTCGCGATGCGACAAAGACTGCTTTCATTACTTGACTGCCGCTCTCCATTTAGCTCTCTGCTGTGAGAGTTGCTTCCATGAGTCGGTCTTAATGTCTCTCAGGTTCAGGTTTCTCTTGATGGTATCCTTGAACCGGAGACGAGGGCGCCCGCTCTTTCTGTAACCAGAAGACAGTTGAGAATAGAGGAGCTGCTTTGGTAGCCTGTCTGATGACATCCTCATGAGGTGTCCAGTCCACCGGAGATTCTTTTTGATCAGGATATCTTCCATAGAGGGCAGCCCCGTCCGTTCGAGTATTTCCTTATTTGTCACTTTGTCCTTCCAGGTTAGCCTCATTATTGAACGCAGATGTCGCATCATGAAGGCATGCAGCTTTTTTCACTGGTCGTCTGTACACTGTCCAGGCCTCAGCTCTGTATAGTAGGGTGGATAACACGATTGCACGGTAGATCTTGCCTTTGACCCGAATGGACACATGGTGGTTGTTCCAGAGTCTCTGGCATAGTCGGCCGAAAGATGCGCTAGCCTTGGGCATCCTCCTCTGTATTTCAGCATCAATGCATCCATCACTTGATATAGTGCTTCTGAGGTAGGTGAAAATCCGGAACAGAGTTCAGCTTGTTTCCGTCAACCATGATCTCCTCCTCTCGGGTTCTTGTAGAGTTGGGTTGGTACAGCACTTCCGTCTTCTTGATGTTAATCTTCAGGCCAAACTTCTTTGATGCATCGGAGAAAGCGTCCACTATTTTCTGGATCTCTTCAGCAGAGTGGGCAACCAGTGCACTGTCATCTGCGAATAGCAGCTCTCTCACCAGTATCCGAGTAGTCTTGGTCTTCGCTCTGAAGTGTGCGACATTGAATAGGTCAGCGCTCTGTCTGGACTGTATATAGATGCCATCCCCATGTCTCGGAAAGCCTCATCGAGCATTGCTGATAGGAAGATGGAGAAGAGTGTGGAGGCCAGTACACAACCTTGCTTGACCCCATTGGTAACCCCAAATGATTCCGAGACTTCCCCTCCAACACTAACGTTTGCCATCATTCCTGTATGTAGAGCCTCGATCATAGTTGTGAACTTCTCTGGGCATCCATACTTCCTCAGTAGCTGCCATAGCCCGGTCCTCCTGACTGTATCAAACGCCTTAGTGAAATCGACAAATACCATGTACAGTGGTCGGTCCTGCTCAATGCACTTTTCTTGTAGCTGTCGGAGACAAAATATCATATCCACAGTGCTCCGGTTACCTCTGAAGCCACACCGTGACTCCGGAACTACATCAGGTGTTATGTGAATAGATAGTCTGTTGAGGAGGATCCTGGCGAAGATCTTGCCTGCTATGGAAAGAAAAGAGATTCCTCTATAGTTCCCACAGTCTGTTTGATCACCTTTGTTGTAGATGGTTACAATGCTGGCATCCTTCCATGCTTGGGGTACAGAACCCTCCTCCAAGGCATCGGTGATTTGTTGGTACAGTCTGTTGAACAGATTGTCTCCTCCGTGCTTCCATACTTCAGCAGGAATTCCATCACCCCCAAGTGCTTTGCCATCTTTCGGGCTGGCGATTGCTCTAGCCATCTCATCCATGGTCATCCATCTAACTGAGATACTGGTGCCCATATTAAGCATTTGTTTCCACATAGAAGGGAATACTGAGTCAGTTTAATAGAACATATTACAGCAGAAGCCTATAGTGTTAGAGTTTTTCCGTGCTTGCAAAAATTAATTTTACATGTTCGAACTTCAAATATTTGACAAGTTAGCCATTTAACATAGAAGTTACTTCAAATTAAAGTAAGGTAGATTATAACAATCAATTCAATATATTTATGTCAGAAAAGTGAGAGAAGCTCAACACCATCAGACTATGGAATTTAGTTTTTGTTCAAGTGTTTTTATTCCTCTGAATAACATGTTGTCAGTGCTAATGTGCTGGTCTTACAATATAGATAGACAATTACGGGGAAATAAGCAAAACATTGACAGGTAAAGAACAAGATAAGAGAAAAAAGAAACATACGGGCAGGTAACTATGTTAGACTAGTATGGTAAGCGTGAGTCGGCGGGAAGGGACATAACTGATTTTCTTTCTAGTGGTGACATACTCTTTGAAAGGTAGATAAAAGATTCACCCCCATATTTGTAGTACAAGGGTTAACAACAACGTAGTCTAAATACGGGCGAACATAGTTTCAGTATGGAACAGGAAGTAGAATGCCTGGCTCCAGTATCAAATGAATTGAGAGAGAATGCAAAAAGACAATATAACTACATGTTTCATTATATTTTTCAACTCAAAAGTAGCAGGTAAATATGAAGCCGAATATACAACATATATTTTGCTTCTTAAATTAAGAATTTATCCACTCAGTTCATTTACCCAGCATGTCAAAATTCTATGCCAGCTTTTATATAAGGTTGTTTTTCACTCCTACTATAAGTATGGGGTGATCTTTTATCTAGTCGAGAGGGTGATGGTGGGATGTAGGGTGGGCCTTTGTGTTTGAACTGGTCTTTATGGTAATCTCAGGTGGGGGCGCATTGATTTAGTAAGTAGGTTAATATTGATTAATCATGTACCTCAGTAGGATCCAACTAGAATCATTTCCAGGCTCATACCGTTGTAGGTGGGGTTTTTGGTCTAGTTTGCCGCTATTGGTTGAGTTTACAGTGTATGTTTAAAAGTAAAGGTGAAAGTGGAAGTGATTAATTTGGGGTGTGCTTGACCCTTCAGTATCCTCGTGTTCTGATGGCTACTCAATGTGCTCCAACGGACGCTGCATCCCCACCAGCAAATTCTGTGACTCAAAAAATCACTGCTTTGACAACTCCGACGAAAACAACTGCACAGGTATGTATGCCTGACTTGATACAGGGTTTGTATGGGTCCTTGAAAACCTGGAAAGTCCTGGAATTTGATAATTCAGGATTCCCAGCCTGAAATGTCCTGGAATTTATCTAAAGATCGTTGAAAGTTCTTAAAAATTGAAAATCATGACTATATATTTTTAAAGCATATATTATAAATAGCTGGGGTGTTATATAGATATGTTTTCTATTCATTAATCAGTGCTGTTTTGTGTTTAAACTGATTTTGGTGGGTTTGTTATTTTGCCTCTTGATTTTTATATTAACACTTTATATATATGTTCATTTATATTGTGTATGCTTATTTACTCTTCACATCTTACACAGTTAATCAACTATAGATACAACTGTGTTTCAGGATACTCTAATTTAATAAACATCTTTAAAACATCCTGTGTATCATGAACTCTTGTACATTGTAATATTGGAATAAATTATTTCTTTTTAGATTTATAATGTCTCCATGTTGCAGGTTCGAGTATAAACTGTACCTTCACAGACAGTTTCCTCTGTGGCTACCAGGACGACTCCGACCCAATGCAGAACTACTGGCATTACTCAAGCTTTTTTCCCGCAGGTAACCAACAACAATTAGGCCAAACCAAAAGAAAATTGGTGATTGTCCCCGCCCATGCCTCAAAAATCACCCGCCCCTGATTTTTAAATTTATATTTTAAAAAAACCTGTTAAAAATGCGTTGGGCTAGCATTGAATTTACATATCACTCTGCAGAATATGAATCAATCTGTATTTTCCATGAGATAAATGAAAATGGGAAAAAGAGGCTTGCTTCTGCTAATTAAAATATTTGAATTCCAATTCCAAAATTGAAAATTCTAGAACTGTATGATATACTGACAAACAAATAAAAAATATAAATAAAAACCACCCACCTGACCCGGATTTGGGCGATCAAAAGGACGATCACCAACTTTTTTTATTTGTCCTAACCTACATGTAATAAGCAACTATGAGGCATTGCCTGTCTTCAAAGGACAACTCTGAGCCCAGGCATATTGTAATATCTCGACTAGTTAATTCGTCAGCAGTATAGTATCAAATGATTTTGGCTGACCTACTAATGTAGGTAGCCTCGTGGAACCTGTCTTAAGCTATAGATGGTATTTAGAATCAGGGCAAGGCTACTGAAGTCACAAGATTGACCTAATATTTTTTTTAATTTTTGTGTGATGAATTTGTTTACCCTGCTCATAACGGATAAGTGTATTAATACTTGTTTTCACCGCTGGGAGGCACTAGTCCAATTTGGTTCAAGTCTTTGGAGTTTAGTTTTAGTAATAATTGAGATTTTCTTGTTTCTTGTTTATGTTTTGTAACTGTTTGTAAATTGCAAACAGTCCAAAATCCAGCTTTCACTATACTTTGTGTTAATCCATTTAAACATCATCTTTATTTCTAGTTACATTATGTTTTAGTAGTTTCTTAAACACTGATATGTTTTTTGATTTCGTGTTGCAGCTGGCAACAATTTATAACTAGTTTCCCTGCTTAATGGCTTGCTTAAAGTAGGTGTCCAAGGGGATGGTAAAATAAATTCACTGATTATTCATCCTATGCTGTCCAACGTCATTAGTTAAGGCATGTATCTAAGTTGGAGATATAGGATCAAATGTAGGTAAGTGGGTTTTTGTTGTTGACAAAATTATGTTTCATCGGACCATGCAACTTTAACTATATCAGGAGTGCACCTACTTAAAGGGACACTAACACTGTGTATAACTTACAGCGTCATCAAAGGCCAGTTGCTTTCATGCCATGTCTATGTGGTGTGGGAGGTTAAAAATCCCTTGGGTCGGTCAAAGTGTAGGCTCAGCTTTTTATCGACCAACTGTCTAATAATGAGAACCCCCCAAAAACCCACAACCAACATAACTTTACAGGGTTCGTACGATCCTTCAGAACCTGTCACAGAATTTGATAATTCATGATTCCAGACCTGGAAAGACCGGGAATTTGTCTAAAGATCCTTGAAAATCCTTGAAAATGGAAAATCCTGACTAATTCTTTTTGAAGCCTATATTCGCTGATTTGCCCAAACTTGAATCAGTAATGTTTTGCATTTAAGATGTGACTTTTGTGGTTTTGTGATCACACCTCTTGATTTTTATATTAAAGCTATGCCTAGGCCTACATTTGTTGTTATTTTTTATGCTTATTTATTAATACTTCATATCTTACACAGCAAATCGACTATGAATACAGCCATGTTTCGGGGTACTTAAATTTAATAAACCTCTCAAATATGTCCTGAGATTTTGCACTGAAAGGTCCTTGATGTTTCTGGAAAGTCCCGGAAGTTGATATGTCAAAATGAATATGATCCCTGCTTTACTTATACTCAGCTATCAGGATCAGATATGATGAGTCATGGTTTGCATAGCATGAAATGAGCTTTTCTCTAGAAATTATTTAGGGCCCAATGATGGTTTGAGGATCTCTGTGGTCAAGCTGTCGTTGTTAGTGTCATTCGGCCCTGCTGGTTGCCTTTTGTGATGTTTGCTAGAGTGCATTACAGACTTGGACAACTTTGCAAGCCTTACTAACTTTTAAAATAAAGTAAATTATGAATTTTTAAAAATATATTCATTATAACTTATTTAAGTCCATCCTTCTCTTCCTGGTGTGACATCACAGAACTAAAATCTGACCATCCGTGCAGTTCTGGAGGTGGTAGTGACCAGACGCAGCTGGTATTAGGGTGTCCAGGAGCCACTCACATGTGGCGCCGTAGTGGCAGAAGCAGGAATTAACTCCTGTGACAGTAGGATAATAGATAATAACTAATATATAGAAGGGATCTGATAAGTGGTCGTGTCCTTGTTTATATTCCCATAATAGATTATAGAGCATATATAAAACAGGCATAGTTTGCATGGGTTTACTCAATCTGATATATTCCTGTTCAAAATTGTTGCATCTGATAGCGTTATATATACATCACCAAATGGTAACTATGCCTGGAGGTGGTTCAGTGTCATGATGAGACATCCGCTTCCTTTCAGTGTCGGTGGACGCATGGGTAAAACCGGCGGTGGTGAAGAAGCTTGTATCACCCTGGACCAGTATCAATGTCTCCTCATGCCTCATGCTCACAGTGGCGGTATGTAGCAGGTTACGCGGCATATTCTAATAATTTTGTAGTCTGCAATGAGCCCCACTACCTCCCAGTGGCGGTATGTAGCAGGTTGCGCAGCATATTCTAATAATAATGTAGTAGTCCGCAATGAGCCCCAGTACCTCAGACTGGTGATATGTAGAATGTTACGTGGCATATTCTAATAATAATGTAGTAGTCTGCAATTAGTCCCACTACCCCACAGTGGCGGTATGTAGCAGGTTATACAGCATATTCTAATAATAATGTACTAGTCTGCAATGAGTTCCACTACCACACAGTGGTGGTATGTAGCAGGTTACACAGCATATTCGAATAATAATAATAATGTGGTAGTCTGCCATGAGTCCCACTACGTCATGGTGGTGGTATGCAGGTTTTAATGGGTGTGTTATCCCACCTGCCTCTTGATTTTTATATTAAAACTTGATATATATTTTTATTTTTATGCTTATTTCCACATCATATCTTACACAACGAATCGACTAGGAATACAGGCATGTTGCGAGGTGCTTTAATTTAATAAACATCTTAAAATACATCCTGGAATTTTGCACTGAAAGGTTCTTGAAAGTTGTGAAAAATTCAGGAATTTGATTTGTCAAAATGGGTATGAGACCTGAACAAAGACGCAAACATGTTCCAGTTAAGAATTAACGCGCTGTGTGTTCTTCATACCTCAGCTTCTAGGAGAGCGGTGCGAGCTGGAGGTACAGTGGCAGACAACCACCTCCATGGGCATCCTGGCGCGGGTTAATATGCAAGGAGAGAATATTTACGTAAGACATCCCATCCCACCAAATCTCACGACTATACTCTCAAAACCAAAGCGGATTTACCTATTGGCTTGACAGTATGTTTAAATGATTTTGTGATAAAGTGAAAATTTGAAATTTTACATATTTATATCAAAATTTATACAAACTCTTTTTTCTACATTGTTTCAACTTTTTTCTTCTAAGAAAATAATGTTTGTTTGCTTAATTGTGATCACTAAGATCTTGTTTGCATGTGTTGTGTTTGCTACAAATGATATGGATGTGTGTTTAATTTCCATGTTATGCGGGATATATTAATGTATTGTTTAATTTCTATAAGTTCAAAATCAAAAAGTGAAATAGCTTTTCTTTTTCAACTCACAACAATTGAACCTTCATATTAATATGGACAAAGAAGATCACCAACAAAGAAGTTCTCAGAAAAATTAAAAATAAGAAACGCTTGTTTGCCACTATACAGACAAAGAAACTTACTTATTTTGGTCACATCATTCGTCAGAGTTCAATATACCGTACATTGTTGGAAGGGAAGGTGAATGGCAGCAGAGGGAGAGGGAGACCAAGAACATCATGGTTTACAAATATTTCACAGTGGACAGGCTTGAATTATTCACAGTCTATCAGAACAGCACAACATCGGGACAAGTGGAGAACCATTGCATCCAACCCTTGACCAGAGGACGGAACTATTGATTGATTGATAAATATGGATACTGCTATTATTTGGAATGTTTTCTGCTATTATTTGGAATGTTTTCATTTTTTGTTTCCGTGTCACAAAAGTGGTACCCAGTTTCAGAGAACGGCCCATATATATATTTTTTTCTTGAAGATGTATACCTCCTATAATGGCTAAGTCTGAATAAACTTGTTTTCACCATTAGACAGTTTGTCAATAGAAAGCCAGAACCTACACTTTTACGATCTAAGGGATTTTTAACTTCCCACTCCACATAAACATGGTATGAGAGCAAGCACCCTTTGATGACGCTGTAAGTTATACACAGTGGTGCAAATCCAAATTGGCAGAGGTGGGGGCATGGGGAATCAAACCACCGACCTTCAGATTAGGAGTCCCACCTAGAACAAAGTTAGACACTAACCACTCTGCCACAGAGAACACCACAAACTATGTGACTATAAATCCCGCCCCCATACTGAAATTCGATCTTTCACACTTTCCAGGGCTTCGTCGTGGACACCATGGCATTCTTCCGGTTTGTGTATTCTGTCCGCTGTATAGAGCCCCGCCGGGTGTCAGTGCAGATCAAGTCCATCATCCTTCACCCAGGAATATGCATTCTTCCCAAGGGTGAGTTTCTTTACCGACATTCTCTGATATAATGAAATGTCGAATTGGTTTAGCAATCTGTAGCGGTTCTTCACTGACATTCTGATTTAATGAAATTTCGAATTGATTTCGCAATCTATACCGTTTCTGCATTACCATTCTGATTTAACAGATATGTAGCATTTATGACTGATATTCACTTTTAACAATCTGTAGACTTGATTTACACTACAACTTGTGTTAACTTTCATCATTTGACAATGACATTCCTATTTAACAATCTGCAGAGTTTGCTCCATAATAGTTAGCTTTAAGATTCTGCAGTCTTTTCCTTTAATATTCAGCTTTAGCAATCTGCGGACTCTCTTCACTGACATTCCAATTTAACCACCTGTAGAATCGATTTCACCTTCTCTGTTTGCAGCTTCGGATGGCCTAGGCCATTCGGACATGTGTAATTTCACTGACAACAACGCGTGTGACATGACCGACATCTCCAAATCACAGGAGCAGTCCTGGGTCACGTCCCCTTTAGGTATTGTCCGGCTGTCACCAGTCATCTGTAAAGCCCTGTCACACTATACTTATGTATTGTCCGACTGTCACCAGTTATCTGTAAAGGCCCTGTCACACTATACTTAGGTATTGCCCAGCGGTCACCAGTCATCTGTAAAGGCCCTGTCACATTATACTTAGGTATTGTCCGGCTGTCACCAGTCATCTGTAAAAGCCATGTCACACTATACTTAGGTATTGTCCGGCTGTCACCAGTCATCTGTAAAGGCCCTGCCACACTATACTTAAGTATTGTCGGGCTGTCACCAGTCATCTGTAAAGGTCCTGTCACACTATAATTAGGTATTGTCCGGCTGTCACCACTTATCTGTAAAGGCCCTGTCACACTATACTTAGGTATGGTCCGGCTGTCACCAGTCATCTGTAAAGACCCTGTCACACTGTACTTAGGTATTGTCCGACTGTCACCAGTCATCTGTAAAGGCTCTGTCACACTATACTTAGGGATTGTCCAGCTGTCACCAGTCATATGTAAAGGCCCTGTCACACTATACTTAGGTATTGTCCGGATGTCACCAGTCATCTGTAAAGACCCTGTCACACTATACTTAGGTATTGTCCGGCTGTCACCAGTCATCTGTAAAGACCATGTCACACTAGACTTAGGTATTGTCCGGCTGTCACCAGTCATCTGTAAAGGCCCTGCCACACTATACTTAAGTATTGTCGGGATGTCACCAGTCATCTGTAAAGGTCCTGTCACACTATAATTAGGTATTGTCCGGCTGTCACCACTTATCTGTAAAGGCCCTGTCACACTATTCTTAGGTATGGTCCGGCTGTCACCAGTCATCTGTAAAGGCCCTGTCACACTGTACTTAGGTATTGTCCGACTGTCACCAGTCATCTGTAAAGGCTCTGTCACACTATACTTAGGGATTGTCCAGCTGTCACCAGTCATATGTAAAGGCCCTGTCACACTATACTTAGGTATTGTCCGGATGTCACCAGTCATCTGTAAAGACCCTGTCACACTATACTTAGGTATTGTATGGCTGTCACCAGTCATCTGTAAAGACCATGTCACACTAGACTTATGTATTGTCCGGCTGTCACCAGTCATTTGTAAAGGCCCTGCCACACTATACTTAGGTATTGTCCGGCTGTCACCAGTCATCTGTAAAGGTCCTGTCACACTATACTTAGGTATTGTCCAGCTGTCACCAGTCATCTGTAAAGGCTCTGCCTCACTAAACTTAGGTATTGTCCGGCTGTCACCGGCTGTCACCAGTCATCTGTCAGACTATGCCGTATTGCATCAGCGTATGCGGAAATACGCTGTTATACGGCGGAATCTTGAACATGCTAAAAAATACGACATATGCCAAACTTACCCATAACTTACCTCAGCATACACCGGTGGGTTTTACGAATACTACTTATGCCAAAGTACCCATAACATACGCATAACTTGTCTCAGTGTACACCAGCATACACCAATGTGTTGGCGCAAAATCACATACGTCGGCATACGCTGATGCAATACGTGGGCATAGTGTGACATGGCCTTTACAAATAACATGTCAGTGCTAATACACTCGTCTTCGAGCCCTAATGCCAATTGCCACTACACAGTAAATAAATCTACAACAATATAGAGAGACAATTACAAGACAATAAGCAAAACATCGATATGAATGACAGGTAAAGAACAAGATAAGAGAAAACAGAAACATATACGGGGAGGTAACTGTGTTAAACTCGTATGGTAAACATTAATAGGGGGGGGAGGCATAACTGATTATCTTTCTAGTGGTGACATACTCGTTGAAAGGGTGATGGTGGGATGTAGGGTGGGCCTTTGTGGTTGAACTGGTCTTTATGGTAATCTCAGGTGGGGCCTATGACCAGTTGAGACCATTTTGCGACCACACAAAAACGGGTGGTCGCAAAATGGCTGTAAGTAGTTGTAAAGTAGTCCTCAGTGGTCGCTGATCTCCGGGCGATCATTTTGGTCACAAGGAAGTTGCAGCTGCTGCACCAAAATCGTCCCTGTGACTAAAATGGTCACAAGGAGGTCGCCGAGCCTTTTCATTGGCCGGCGACCAGTTATCAATTGATTGCCAACTGGTCACTGACTCGTCACGACTGATCACCGATCATTGTTTTTCTTGCCTTTTTTTTGCTTTGGTTGCAAAGAGGTCACTGGTGACTGGTTTTTTGGTTGCAAACTATTCGCGAATGGTCACAAGGCTTAATGTGACTGGGGCTTTAAAGTTGCATGGTTCAATGGCATTTAAATTTTTATTTTATTTTTGAGATAAATATATCAAATTGATCGTTATGAGCTACTAATCATTAGTCCTGAGTCATTTTGATGAAACATGGCTAGTTTTGAAGCAATTTGAGTTGAAAGAACCCAAGATACTTTTGACAAGCTTACCAAAAGTCCTCTAGCTATGATGCGATCACCACGTGACTAGGTTACATATGGTACAGGGAATGAGGGCATGGCTAATAAGGCCATGGGATTGACCTAATTGCTTAATGAGTGTTCCTGCATAATGGCTGTCTCAAAAGTAGGTGTCCAAGGGGATGAGGTAATAAATGCACTGATTATTCTGTATAGGCTGTCCCCAATCCTTAGCTAATGCACTATTATCTCAGTTGGATATATAGAACCAAATTTAAATAAGTGTTTTGGTTTTGAAAAAAATACTTTTCATTGAACCATGCAACTTTAACATAGGGGGCCTAGTAGATAAGAGTGTGAGTAGAGAGCAATCCCAAGCACCTGGCTAAATAGCGATGAGTATAATTTTATCAAACATTATTCGATTTGCTTGGAGTTTCATATCTGTCATTCGAATCTCACGACCTGCCACACGGGCAGTTGGTCAATCAACCTATTTGGCCATCTCATCTGCGTGAATTATATATTCGTAACCAGTGGTCCACAATCGGTTCATCAAAGGCTGTGGTATGTGCTGTCCTGTCTGAGGGAAAGTGCATATAGAAGACCCCTTGTTGCTTATTGGATCGGAAAGAGTAGCCTATGGGGCAGCAGTGGGTTTCCTCCAAAGAAATATATCAGAACAACAATATGTTTTTTTTTGTTTTTTGTTGGGTTTTTTTTGGTCCATTAGTTGTTTAAGCAGGGGAAATTTCAGTCATAGACGACTGGTCTTCCTCATTCCACTGGTGGTCGATAGAAAGCCCGAGCCAAGGGATTTTTAACCTCCCACACCACATAGACATGGTATGAAAGCAACTGGCCTTTGATGATGCTGTCAGTTATACACAGTGGTGGAAATCCAAATTGGCAGAGCTGGGGACACGGGGAATCGAACCGCCGACCCTCAGATTAAATAAAACAAGTTTTGTATTGTATCAGAGCTACCAACCATTGTTCATATTGCTACGGCAATATGGGTAATTCGAAACAGAGGCGGGGAAAACCTCCCCCCCCCCCCTTCATACCCTTCCCACCCCCAACTTCCCCCCCCCCTTTCTCCTTCCTCACATTCCCCCTCCCCCCCCGCTCTTCCTATCTCCTTCCCTCCACTCTCTCCAGGCGGCGCCACCGACCCCGCCCTCTTCCTATAACCCTCCTCTCCTCCAGGTGGCGGCACCGGCTCCCCTCTCCGCTGGTGCCGCCGCTGGTCCCCTCCCCCTACCCTCATCACTTCCGCTCTCCTCTCCCTCTGCCACTTCTCCACCACACGCCTCGCCGCCAACACCTCTTTTCACCAGCCCACCCGACCCCACAATTCTAATGATGAGTTGAGGTTGAGGTCCGGGTCACCCAGAGATTTCAATGATTGCTTACCTTGATTATCGACTCTTCACCTGCCCCATATCGACTTATTTACCTGAACTATTCACCGACCCAGTATAACTTATTGACACTTGACCCGCATTGAACCTGATTCATTCTACCTGCAACCATTAATGTACTCAACCATGACCTCTCACTTGATTGCCTTGATTCCACATTGTTGACCCGCGGACCTGATTGATTCTACCTGTATCTCATTAATGTACTCGACCTTAACTTTCTACTTCAACATTACTCATTATCCACTTACTGTACCTGACATTACCTACCATGATTAAAACTTCCACATTATGTACTTCCGCCTCGTGTTTTGAATTACGATTTCTGTGGAATCATTACGATTTTCTCCCTTTCATTATGCCATTACGCCCATACTCTGAAACATTATGGAAAATCCATCTTTTTCCACACTTAGATATGTACATGTATATATATTTATATATATATGTGGGTGTATATACACAGATACATGTGTGAGTGACTAAATGCTTATTTACATGTCGTTGAGGGTGTTTTTTAAACAAACAAACAGAAAGTTGAGGACTAGAGCAGGCCTCAAACCCACACTTCTGACATTCAGGAGCTAGCATTCTAACCATTAGACTCTTTAGGCCACAAATCACAAGTGGAAATGTGCTATGTGCGCAATAGGTCACGATTCACCCAATATGTCACAATTTGTGTGGAAAAGATTACGATTTCCCACTTTCAAATGTTGTATAGTCACTTGCGGTGTTTGAGTGTCGCCCTCTGGTTTTCGATTGCAGGATTTAAGGCTAGTAATGTTGGAGACGACACTTATGGTATCAGCACCAAGGCGCAGATGTTGTCACCTGGGTTCAACCCCAGGAAGAACTTGTGCCTGCACTTCACCGCCAATGTGGCTATTAACAAGCAGGCCTCCCGGACGGCGACTATGACGGTGTCTTACTACTACCCAGCACTGCCGGCACCAACCGGAACAAACCCACCACCAGAGGACGACCACATGTCTGGTAGTCCACCACCACCAACACTACCACCACCAAGTGAATCCTGTAAGTAGAGCATGACCTTGGCCACATGACCTCAAGTTGGGATTATTGAACTAATCTGGTTGATTTTGGAGGTTTTAGGTCCTGGCAACATCTAAGGTCATATCAGGACGGGTACAGACTTGTGACAGTGCGCACTCATGTTGGCTCTGTAGTAGTCTGAACATGAGCTCTACTATCACGCGGTAGAGCTGTAGAGCTGTAGAGCACTATAGAGCTGTAGTGCAGACCACTACAGCTCTATAGTGCTGCCCCACTGGGAAATCAGGCCATCAGCACCAGCTAGGAAGTGATACATACCAATTTTGTAGGTCATTGGTTTGACTCGACCGGGATTTGAACTCCCGATCTCCCGCACGCGAGGCCTGCGCTCTACCAATTTGGCCACCGTGAGTTCCTTCCGTCGTGAATCGCAGCCATTACCCTTTTACATTCAGAATTGTCTCCTTCAGGTTCGATCTACCAGACGGGATGGTCGAATGACTTGAGAGTCCATCTCCCGTATTGGTAGATTGTGGGATTCGAACCCATGGGTTCAAACCCTGGTCATGTCAAACTTCAAAATTGATACTTCAAACTTCAAAATTGATACTTGTCGCTTCCTAGGCTGGCGCTTGGCATTATTAGGATAGAGTAAAGACAGGTTGGCTCAGTATCATGATAATGTGACTGTGTGGGATATCAGGTCATGGTGCTGGTGGCCTAGTCTCCCAGTGAGGAAGCACTATAAAGTTGCCATGAGTGCGCACTGTCACAAGTCGGTAGCCATCCTGATATGACCTTAGATGTTGCCAGGATGTAAGATGCCGTAAACCAACAAATCAGGTTCGATCTTCTGACCTATTGTTAACTAGCGGTATTTTACACACTAGAATCTTTATAGGAAATATAACCCTAACTTCTGTGTGTGGAGGCCGGAAAGCACTAATGTATGATATTACTCAAGCGATGATCCGCTTACTGTATCTGCTTACTATATCTGCTTACTATATCTGTTCCAAGAAATATCAAACCAACAGAAATTAAGTGTGGTAAAGTCTAGTAGGGAGGGGTGGCTGGCTCCTCCTGCTGTGCTGTCTCCAGGTCATCTGCCTGCCACACCCCCTGCCCAGCTCTTTTATTCAGATTCAACATTCAAAATACAGGTACACAGTTGCTGGGAGTCTCCTCAGTCAGAGAGTGTCACATGGCATTTCATTGGCTGAACCCCTCCAGTCAGTGGTGGGGGGTGGGGTGGGGGGGCCAACCCACCCACCCCAAGTCAGATACATATTTTTCCATCAAGTTCACCAATTACACTTATATGGGAATATCAACCCTGTTTATATTGACATAACACCTGTGGTCACCAGTCCCTTAGATTGGGACAACTCCAAAATAGTAGGAGTTTCTACATGCCTTACTTTGAGAATTACATATTTTATCATCTTTAGTTCAGCAAACTGCCACCAGGTGGGGCAGGGAGGGCTCACCACACACACACACACACACTCCTCCCACCTCCAGCCTGACACCTGGCTTTGGCAGGTCCTGTAAACACACACACACACACACAGCCCCTATGCATTGTCACCTGTGTGCTAACACTCCCTCAGATACTGGCATCTGTAAGTCATACCATAACAATAACAGGCACACAGAAATTCTTGACTTAATTATTATACTCATTATGTGGCATTCTTCACAGACTATTTGTCTGGGTGAAGAAACAAGTCTGCATCAACTGTATATGCTGCCCTTAGTTTCAGCATTTACCTCCTTTCATACAATATATAATACAAACAGACTTCAATTCAGTAATACATGTAAATATACCAATACAGTCATAATTTTCCAGAGTTCTTATCTCCAGTGGTTATATTTGATGTAGAACCTTAGAACAATCTGATATTAATTATCACTTCACTTAATATACATAATCTACTATGGTTTCACAACTTGGTTTGAATATTATGCATATGTATTTAGCAACATGATAGAATGAATTAGGTATTATTAGAGAGGTTTTATAGTGGTACTTATATAATTTGAATATTATTATAATGACTTTATAGAAATAACTGAATGATTTAAATATGATTAAAACAGTTTTCTCAATGCTTCACATATGAGTTTTATGAAAAGGGGATATTTTAGAATTTATTTAAACTATTATTTATTTATGAACCGGACCTAAAAAGTCGGAATATTTTACACTATGTCTGTTATCAACTAGCATCGGGGTGATTCGATTTTGGACATCCTTCAGTTTGTTGAGAATATTTACTGGAATGATGTCTTTCGAAGCAGTGTCCAGTTTGAATCGTATGTCCGTATTTCCAAACTGTATGTTAGTAAACCATACCGTATATACGCGAATATAAGTCAACTTTGAGTATAAGTCGAGGGGTATTTTTGAAGGAAATATCTGGAATTAGGCGTAACCTGACTACCGGTCGAGCTTCATTTTATTTAGTGACAAATTAAACTTCATTCATACATATGCACAAATATTCAACAAGATGACAACACCACTCATGCACTCAAAAACCTTCTAAGGCTTAACTATGCCCATGGTATCCGTCCCTCCAAATTCTCTCCAGCCTGTAATTAGGAAAGTACAGACCTGGATGAAATGTGGCTCAGTTTCAAGAACAATATTAAACTCCTGGCAGACAACCTCATTCCTAAGTCAAAACCACACCAGATAAACAGACCTATCTATATGACAGCCAAGGCCAGAGAAAAGGTAAAGACAAAAAACAAGATGTTGCGCACATGACGCAGAACCCGAGATGGTAACGACTACCTAGTATACACCAAGGCTAGAAACCAGGCCAAGAGGGAATGCAGAAAGCAGAGAGGGAGTTTCAGAAAAAACTTGCCAAGGAATGTAAAAAAAAACCAAAGGCGTTCTACCGATATGCAAAATCCAAGATCAAGACAAGATCCGGTAACAGAGAAGATGGTAGTCTCACCGCCACAGATAAGCGCAAAGCAGAAGTGTTAAATAAGTTCTTCTCTTCAGTTTTTACGAGAGAACACATAGCCAACATGCCGAATACCCCAGATACCAAAACAGATGTAATCCTGGAAGATACAGATTTTATCATAGACGAGGTAGCTAAGAAGGTATCCAGGTTGAACCCAAACAAATCTGCAGGCCCAGATGGAGCTTCCCCGAGGATCTTGAAAGAACTATACACTGTAATAGCTGAAGCCCTGTACAATATATGCAGAAAATCAATTGACCAAGGGAAACTACCTAGAGGCTGCAAGATCGGATAGGTGTCCCCAATCTTCAAGAAAGGCAACCGTCATCAGGCTAAAAATTACCGGCCCGTCAGTTTATCTTCAGTCATATGCAAGACACTGGAGTCTATAATACGCGACAAGATCATGCACCATCTCGTCCAGAACCAACTATTGACAAGATCCGGTAACAGAGATAGATTCACCCCATACTTGCAGTAGAGGTGAATGACAACATAGTCTAATTACTGGCGAAAACTGCTTTAGTATGGAACAGGACACCCAACCCGCAGTCATACGGCTTTCTGACTCTACATATAAATGGTCAACGAGTGACTCGATGCCTTTTTATCGGAACGACTGACTCTGCGGTCTGTCACTATTTTTATTCGGCTCACTGTATCAAAGGGTAACCTGTGCCCGTTTTCCATAAATGTCTGTTATTCTTGGCAGAAGGGGCCCTGACACACCAAGTTGGTCATTATGTAGACTGAGCCTGCAATAGCCACAGAATACCCAAAGTTGGCACTGGGAGAGTGGCTGAGCCTACATATTTCGTCCAACATTGAAATACGAAAAGACTGAGTCTACATAAGCCTCTCTCCTGACTGACAGGATGGCTGAGCCTACATAGTTCGTCCAATGCTGGCTATTTTTGAGAAGATGAAAAACTCTGTATTTACTGCAATATATTTAATTCTTCATTAATTTATATGATTCTCCATTTATGTTAAGTTACGTTAAGTTATGTTACGCTAAGTTACGTTTCCGACAATAAACTACGCATTGGTGTAGTTGTCACAATACACGATTTATATTGGACGCAACAAAATCCCGATATATTTTGTCCCTCGAAATCTATGAATAGACTTCTTTACTACTGCATGTTATTATGGCTGAAAAATAGTCAAGTGTTTCCTCCCATGTTTTATTAAGGTTTGTTAAGCTTTGTTTTGGTTCGGATGTATTTATTGGTCCCCTCCATAGGCACACCTTCTCTCCCCCCGCACACCTTCTCTCCCCAACGGTCAAGAATGTCTTCCCGAAGTGTTCTCGACACTAAACGTGTGAGTATTTGACTTATATTCTTCTATTTCGGGTTTCTGTTAGGGTTTAGGGTTTCTAAAATTTCTTTACCTGTTTATTAAATCCAAATCTTTTCCCGTCGATTAGGGCTTGTAAAATTTCTTTATCTGATTATTAATTCCGAATCTTTTTCCGTCGATTTAAATATGTCGATTTATATATGTAGATTTACAATCATTTATTTAGGTTTATTCTGGTTTTGTTTTGCAGACTCTGGTTTCCACCACAGCCGAGCAGCGGGCTATTCTGCAGCGCTTTTTCGACAAAGGCTTGGTCAGTACGTCCAAGCCATTCGAGCCGGAGTTGCTGCGCGCTGCATAGGCCGCCAATATGTCATTGCGTGCAGTCAAGGTTCAGATAAATTAGTCATCTCCCCCCCACCCATCCCCTCTTGTGCAATTTTACTATAGTGGCTTGGGTAGGAGCATGTGTGATTACGGTGATTAGGGGCGATAGGTCAATTGTTTAAAGCCACCGAGAAGTACCGTGATACCAAACGGTTCACCTCATACACCCCTGAACAAACTGCTAACCGCCAACCGCCACCATTCCCAACTCTTAGTTTTACAGATAGATCTTAGCTTTACTGCGAGATCTGGAATATGTTTTTAGAAAAGAACCAGAGAAAATGCTTGTAAATTAAATGGAGAATCAATACATAAAATTTTACATGGGCCCTGACAGTACTTTGAACCAAATACAAGTCTTAAACATATTTTGCAGATTTTCGCATTTCGCATTTCGCATTTCTCCCTCTAGGTGCGTATCAGCAACACAAGACGGACTGCCCAGGAGCGGGCCTTTCCGGCCTCTTCCGCATCTGCTGTCATGGACCCAGAAAGGTTCGGCTGTCCGTGCAGCAGTCGAAGCGCACAACGGGTTTCGATCTCTACAAGCGCTCCACCCAGTCCGGTAAATTCTTTAGATTTCCTCTCAATGTTAAACTTGTGTATTTTGTCAAGTTTTCAAGTTAGCGGACCCACATTTCACTGTTATTATTTACAACATATTACATACGTATTGTTAAAGTTTCTTTTTTTGCGATTTCAAATAAGCACTTTGTATGCCTGTTTTGGTACACACTTGAATATCGTTTTAGTATCATAGCTTTCACAAGGACCTTAAATCTTGCTCGTACGCAAAACAACTACAAACAATAATTATTTGAATTTAATTCTTAATTCTTAACTTTTCAGCCCCAGGCAGTTTCGCTCAAAAGCAAACTGCTTGGTTGGAGGAGTGGAGCTCGCTTCTGCCCACTGAGTGCGAAGCTTATCAAGAGGATGCCCAGCAACTCGCTGAGTTGAATCCTGACGAGATGACCCGCGAGGAGCGTGTTGCCGCGATTAATACATCTTACCACCATCTGTGCAAGGAGGTATATTAGTGTACCATAATACATCTACCTAATGTGGACCCCAATATGTAATGATGATATCCTTTCAGCATTGTTTTATATGTCAGTTTATTTAACTTTTTTTCCTCGTTTATAATTTGCATTTACCTTATTATTCCATAATGTCTGTTCCTTGTGTCTGTTATATATTGAACTTTTTGTCATCGCTTTTATGTAGCTTCATTTAGAATTGCCATTTACCTTGTTAAAACAACAAACTTTATTTGTGGTTGATTTGTGGGGTTTACTTTGTAAGGTTTACTTTGTGTGGTTTGATTTGTGGGGTTTACTTTGATCCAGGCACGCTTGCTGCGCTACCTCAACACAGACGGTGAGGTGGACATGTTGCTAGTCATGAAGTCGACGCGGGGCAACGTGGACATCTGCTCCGGCACTGCCCCTGAGTTCTTGGACCAAAACTGGTCCATCTTCAGGGACTGGTTCCTTTTCAACGATGGTAAGTTTTAGCCGAATGCCACTTCTTTGTTTTTCTCACTAGCAAACATGTCGATTTTCTAACCTCTGTAACACCTGTGCTGTTCTACCTACCTGCTTTTCTTTTTCATTATTTTGTTCATTCAACTGCATTCTGCATTTGTTTCTGCGTAGAAGGCAATACTGACTCAATTTAGTCTAGGTTTGCACTAAAAATATCTCAATCTAAGTAATCTATATATCCATGCACTTTCTGAAATCGGACCCTTTGTAGGGAAACCAGAGCGGGATGGCACTGTGCCCGTCACGGCATCCTCCTCTTCCGCCGCCCCTGCTGCTGCCTCTGCTGCTGCCTCTGCTGCTGCCCCTGCTTCTTCCGCTCTACCCATGAGCGCCAAGGAACAGGTGCGCGTCACATATCTGACCAAACTGCAGGATGCTATGGGTACGATATAAAACTTGGTAACCTTTAGGATTTTAAATCCCTGTCCCATATTGATATCACCAAAATGTAAATTGCAATTTAGTTTTGTTAATACCTGGTCAAAATTGTTTGCACTTTATTTATATTATCGATATCACCAAAATGTATATTACAATTTAGTTTTGTTAATACCCGGTAAAAATTGTTTGCCCTTTATTTATATTATTGAAATATGGTACATTGCAATTTTGGTTAGTTGAATCCTGATCCAATCTAAACAAAACTCTGCCTCAAATCATGCAAGCAGAGGCAAGCATAGGCAAACCTATCCTGATCAAATCTAAAAAAACACTATCTTGCACAATAACAGTATGTTCCGGAAAACCTTTTCTTTTTTAATTACAGTAGTTAACTTTGTAGCACCACTACCTTCAGCACCCACTGACAAAATATATATATGATATTCACTTACTCACCTTGTAATTTTTTGTTTTCAGAAGTCTTTCTTGGTGGACGTACCAATTGGTCCAATTGTCAACCTGAATGCGCTACGTAAGGAGTACTTCCTTGCCATCATGGCGGCCGACATTCGGATCGTGAAGGCCCCTGTGAGTGCTCCTGTTGAGGTCTGTGTTGAGATTCCCCACCGACCTGTCCAGGTATCTCCCACAATTCTGTGCACGTCAAGCTGTACCGATCACGCAGCTGCAGTTCCCCCCAGCCAACTGTAGCTGCGCCCTTGGTGGAGTCTGACAGCACTTGAGAAATGGCTGTTGTACCCATAGCCATTGAGAATGAGGATGGTGTGCTACTTGGTTGTAGTCAACCATCATCCTCCTTGGCTATGAGCCCAACTGAGATTTGTGTCACATCTCCAACAACCATCAGAAAGGCCTTCGAACAAGCATCCCTGCTTGACTTTATGCGGTCGGCGAGCGGAAGTAAGGGGCACAAGTGCGGTGCTCCCCCATGAATTGTAAAATATTGTGTATTTTAACTGTATATATTTAATAATTTAATAATTTTGTATATGTATATAAGTTTGTATAGTTATATTTCAACTGTATATATTTAAGAATTTTGTATATATGTATAATATTTGTAGATTTGTATATTTTTATTTTAACTGTATATATTTAAGAATTTTGTATATATATAATATTACTACATTTGTATTTTAACTGTATATATTTCATAATTTTGTATATATATTGTTACAGGTATATAAAATAAAAATAAGTTTTTTTGGCACTACTCCTTTGTTTGCATTTTCTCTTATAAAAAATACACCATACAGATGATACACATTAAATGTGAATATCCATCCCCTTAGATACAAAACGTTTGGAACCCATAGAAAATATATTCCACAAACAGATGATACACATTGTACATGTTATGAGAACATGGGTAATTGAATGCCCGAGAACGACGTCTGCCTTTCGATACAAAGAAGCAGAAGGATTCTATTAATGGATTGTCTAGACACCGTCTAGACAGGTCTGATACTTGGCTATTTAAATAACGGACTGGCCTGCCTCTCAGCGCACTTCGACCTTGGCTGCGGTTCCTTCAACACCTATACTACGGGATCATTTTTATATATTGCAGCAGCAGCAGTTATAACAGAGGAGCAGCCGACGCTGTCATAATGCTTCCACCATGGCTATGGAGGTATTAATTCACATCAAAAGGTATAAGAAGTCCAGTGGAGGAACGCCAAGCCGCGATACGCATGTAACAGGGGCACGGGTACCTCGGTCGGAGATCTGGGCTGCAACAACGGCAACAATGACAACAACGCCGTCACCGCTACTACTACTACTACCTCCAGTACTAGCCGCCAACACCATGCCGCCACCAAGAGTCACTTGCAAGAAGAAAGCATGTGAAGCATCACTCAAACAACCACCACACCAGCCTAAGAAACCATGAGGGCCTTTCAACATCGAACGCCAACACTAAACTCGTTCAAGCCGTACACTGGACCGGCGCGAGAAACGGTATGACAGCTCCGGCTCTATAACCATCATATGCAGCCTAAATGACAGTAAGCAAGACAACCTAACATCTGCTCTAGCCGGCATATAACACCAAATCGCCAGCGTGTCGGAGCGGTTTAAGGTACGAATCGAAGTAATCCAATGCAAGACGGAAATCCGTTGGTCGAAATCACACTCTGCTACACCACTACAACGATGACGAGACGCTACACCACGTGCTGTCACAGCCAGTGACAGTACACCAATGATTGAGGCCACTGCCGCTCATGCACACACATGCATGATCGGGCCCCATCTCCTGCAGCCCAAGCCAAACGCAACTACGACAGTGACAACGGAAGAATAAGGACACAACTCTCACGAAACTAGGCCTTAACATCGAGGTACGGTTTCATACGTGTCCAGGACACAGCTACATATTGATGTATCAGCCTTAATAATGATGGATGGCCTGCCCTCCAACCCCGAGTCCGGCTTGATGCACTATCACTTGCCCTGTCCTGGTGGGACATCCGGCACCCACATAAAAATAATATATCGATTCAAACCTGAAAAGCACAGTTAGCAGATGATGCAACAACCCCGAGGTCACTCAGTACATCGGGCGTGATTAATGACATAAAACGTTAAACTATGTTCCATGCGTCTAAAACCCTAATCCCAATGCTGAGATCAGAAAATCTATCGGCCAACCAGTGCTGAATGTAACACCTCTTGCAACATACGCCATAGACGCTTTGTGGCGTGCCCGCCAACGTGCTCACCATGCTGTCATGTACCTAAGTACAGAGGACAATATTAATAATTGGGACGATTCATACATCTCCTACAGTCATAAACCAGATGCTGACCCAGATCAATGCCACGAAAACACAGTAAGTCAAGTAACGAAAGCTTACACTGCACATTTTAACGCCGCAAACACAGACGTTGGTGGTGATAGATACAATCTAACCACTGACCCAGCATAGAAGCCACAACGCATTACTACTGACTTAACATCAACTGAGTTGCGCTACAAAAAGAAACATGTTCTGCGAAACTGCGAAACCAACTATACCAATTGGAGGCACACCCGAGACAATGTTACCACAGCCAGCTCCCAAACATGACGATAGCCGCCGGACAGACTAATCATTGCAGACCAAGTAGATACTGTTGGCATTGAGCAGATAAGTTGCATTATCAAAAAATGACACACCATGGCACAAATCGAGGCTTAATTCTAGCCATAGCCCTCAAAAAGAACTTGGCAACACAGAACCACCATAACGTTGCCATCTAGATAGATAGCACAAATCAACCTCACAATAAGCCTTCAGCAAGAGTGGGGGCCATGACCCAATAATCTGAAATTCAAACTCACGTGGCGTGGCTCTATGCCACACAACACAACACAACATTCTGGTGAGACACAAACCAGGCAAGGATATCACCTCAGTCACAAGTGCTTGACAAAAACTGCAAATAAGATGGCGATGAATACGCGTCCAGAGTGCGGAATAGAACCAATGTTGTGGGCTATGACGACTCCCTCACCACGACCTTGTGACTAACCTGGGACTCGTACTAATACTTTGCCTCTCATCCCAGTTTACTCCACCAACGCCACAAGAGACTACTAATTCAATCGCAATAAGACTGCCCCCTGTATCTGGAGGAATAAAACAACACAGGCACGTGAATACCTGTGATATCTTAAGACACACCAAGCTGATTCCATCATGACTACGCAATACCATCTGATGTCTTATATCTTACATCTCCATGACCAAAAACCACCGTCCATGGTCATTAAATCCATAGGCAGAACCCAGACCTGGGTTCTCATTCGGAGGATCAACTAAAGCGGAATACTAATAGCTGTGGTCACATGTTGCTCAATCGCTTGCTCATATAATTTCAAAGTGGTCACTATATTGCTCAATCTCTTGCTCGACGAGCAGTAGAAGGTGATCATTAGACGGTCAGAAGTAGACCATCTACCATGAGCCATAGAGTAGATCATCTACTGCTGACCGTCTAATGCTCACCGTCTACTTAAAAAAATAAAGCGAAATACTAAATAGATGTGGTTACATGTTGCTCAATCGCTTGCTCATCAAGCAGTAGAACATGAGCATTAGACAGTGAGCTGTACACCATGTACTTCCCCTCCACTGGACAACAGACCATGTACTGCTCACCATCTAATGCTCACCGTCTACTGCTATATAGAGCACTACTGAAACATATGGTGAGGTAAACCAAAAAGGCACAAAATACAATTGTTCACAAATTACACATATAATACTCACCGTCTACTGCTAAACCAAAAATTACACCGAAATACACACCAACCAAATACAAATAATCACTGGTTGCTGGTTGTTGGTTTGCTGGTTGTTTTGTTGGTTGTTGGTTAGTTGGTTAGTTGGTTGTGGATTGCTGGTTGTATTGGCTCGTTGTTGGGTGGTTGTTGTTGCTTCACTAATAGGAGCCAAATCCAAGCTCACAAAACCTCACGAAAAAAGCCCACGGGAATATGCCGCCACCAATTTCATCCGAGCTATAACCCATGGGCAGCATAAACAACCCCAAAATATAAACTTCTATAAAATAAAAACTAAAGATAGGCTATGTGATTGTGAACGCGTGCTAAATCAAAAGAATAATCACTTGTTCATTCACATGACTGTAAGTTAATATATAAGATATGCAGTGCTATTGTGCTAAGCAGGACTACGGCACTACACTGGCGTCTCCTAGTGGGGGAAGCAGGAGTTAAGTTACCAAAAGGGGAGGCGATGGCTGGCGCCACCTTGAGTATATTGGCAGATGTAAAGAAAGACAGCGGGCGCAAAACTGTTTGGAGAATATAGCAAAGACCGGATTGGTGTGGCGCCCCCGATTCGTTCTGACTTGTTTTTATATTTTATTTGAATTGAACCAAAGAGGAAGACGATCCTACTACTTCGACAGATCAGGAAAGATGATAGTAATTAGGTGAGGCTTTTTTTTTGTTGTTAAGATGAGGGTGGCCATAAGTGGCCCGAATCGGTAGAGGAACAACACAAAATTAACTGCACAAAAGTGGGCGATGAAGCATTTCATTCTCATTTCTATTATTGTCAAACATATGAATCGTATGGCAGGCTGGAAAATAAATCAGATGAAAGACAAACTCAATATTTACTTTTGGCGGTTTTATTGTCCTTAACAGAAGGGGTGGGCAGCTGCGGGGTGATCATCACCCCTGTTGACACACCGAAAACATTGATGGCAATATTAAAAAAGAAAGTCTTGTGATCCAATATCTGGAATTCGACTCAAAATCAATATCTAAAACATTTGAATCGCATGGAAGGTAAAACAATACGTAGGTGAGCGGCAAACCACGCTAATTAAACTTGAGGACGTTGTTGATTGTGTCTATGGGCCAGGCTAAGCCCAACGGACAGCTAAAGTCCACCTGTTGGACTTCTGTCACATAAGAACAGTAGGTAGTAGCAACCACTCAGCCGAGATGCGGTACTCTTGTAGTATGGCTTAGTCGTTGCTGATATATGCGTACAGGTGCACCGGAAGTGTAATCCCTGTTCCAGTATCAAATGGCTACTTATATCATCACAGAGTTGGTAAAATGGGAAAGAATGCTAAAAGAACCAGATGGTGACCATATACCTGCCATTGATTTCAATTTTAAAGTCCAATAAACTACATGTATTATTTATATTTTTCAAATCAAAAGTATGGTAAATATTAAGATATATATAAAGAATATAAGTTGGTTCTTAAATTCTTAAATTAAGAATGTATCTGCTCATTTCATTTACCCAGAAATGTAAATATTTTCCATCCAGTTTTTCTTTTATCTACTAATAACGAGGCATTTGCGTGACAGAATTCTCTTTAAAAAATAAGACGGGATGTTTATTTATTGCCAATCAAAACAATTGTTCGCTGCAATCATGATTGCTATTGTGTGTTTTCTTATTTGTTCATGTAAAATTATGCTTTTTTTTGTGTACATTTAGTTGAATTAAGCAGGAGAAATTTCAATCCCGGAGATTCGTCGTCCTCATTTCCAATGCTCCTTGCCCTATCCTAATAATACTGAGCATGGTTGGAAGTGACAAGTATCTCCATCATTTAATCAGGTTTGATTCTGTAATTATACCAGAAACTGAGTATATTTCTTTAAGAATGGAGCTTCATGCAAAATTTTGACTGTTTATTTTTCTTTCACGCAAATGACAAGTCAAATGATGAGATTTTCCTGTTTTCCGTTTGACAGCTACAGCAGCACGCGAAAATGGCGCTCACCATAAACATCGGCTCATCGAATAATCCAAAAGTCTCATTCCCTATGACTCTGTGAGCATTCATTATAATCAAAGGTGGACTATTCCTTCCTATGACTCTGTGAGGCATTCATTATAATCAAAGGTAACATTCCCAATGATCTGTGAGCATTCATTTAATCAAAGGTAACATTCCCTATTGCACTGTGAAGCATTCATTTAAATAATCAAAGTAACATTCCTATGACTCTGTGAGCATTCATTATATCAAAGTTAACATTCCCGTATGACTCTGGATCATTCATTATAATCAAAGGTAAACATTCTCTATGACTTTGTGAGCATTCATTATAATCAAAGTAAACAATCCCTATGACTCTGTGAGCATTCGTTATAATCAAAGGTAAACATTCCCTATGACGTCTGTGAGCATTCCATTATAATCAAAGGTAAATTTCCCTATGACTCTGTGAGCATTCATTATAATCAAAGTAACATTCCCTATTGACTCTGTGAGCATTCATTATAATCAAAGGAAACATTCCCTATGACCAGTGAGCATTCATTCTAATCAAAGTTAACATTCCCTAAGACTCTGAGCATTCATAAATAATCAAAGCTAAATTCCCTATGCTCTGTGAGCATTCATTAGTAATAAAAAGGTAGCATTCCCTAAGACTCTGTGAGCATTCATTATAATCAAAGGTAACATTCCCCTAAGACTCCTGTGAGCATTCATTATAATCAAAGGAAATCTGCAGAATCTGAAAAAGTTATCAATTTTTCGCAAAGCACAACACTGACTAGACTTGAACATACATACAAACTTGATGCGCGAAAAGGAGGAAAACAGGCAGGGGTGGAGAAAGAGGCGTTTATTGTGCGCCTCAGGGAAATACAGAGGAAACAGGTTAAATACAAGGGTAACAAGAGGTAAAGGGGCTCATGAGGAGCAATGCAAGAAATGACATGGATATACAGGGGCACATAAGGAGCAAGGCAATACAACATGAGGATTACAGGGCTCAGAAGGAGCAAGGCAAAGATGTCAGTGTGTGGCTCAGATGGAGCTAGAGTTCGTGGTGGGAAGGTCAGGTTGTCAGAGAGGGGGAGCCGAGGAGCCCTCCACCAAAGGAAAGGGAAAGAGAAAAGAGAGATGGGTGGGTGGGTGGAGAAAAGATGTGAGATCTGGAAGGCGCAGGAGGGCGAGTGCCTGAGGGAGCGCGGGGCGGCCTTATAAGGGAAAGGAGGAGGGCGACAGCATGTGAGGTGTGAAGGCTGGCCGCCCGTGGAAGGGGGGGGGGGGGAAAGGTGGCGAGCAGCGGGCGTCGGGTGAGGCGCGAATGCTGCGGCGCAGAGGGCGGGGGAGGGAGCGTAGTCGCGGCGGCGTCGGGCGAGGTGTCAGGCTGCCGCGACAGCCCGGGGCGGGGGAGGGTCTCCTCCCTTTCACTCGCATCAGACGTAATGCTACGCATTACACGATGCGCGAAAAGGATGAAAACAAGGCATGGGTGGAGAAAGAGGCGTTTTATTGAGCGCCTCAGGAAATACAGAGGTACAGGTTAAATGACCAAGGGTAACAAGAGGTAAAGCTCATGAGGACAAGCAAGAAATGACATGGATATAGCAGGGGCTGAAAAGGAGCAAGGCAATAAACATGAGGATAAACAGGGCTCAGAAGGAGCAAGGCAGAGAGTCATGTGTGTGGGCTCAATGGAGCTAGAGTATGTGGGTGAAGGTCAGGTTGTCAGTGAGGGGGAGCCGAGGAGCCCTCCACCAAAACGGCGAGAGGGCACGCGGCGCGCCCGAGGGGGCGAGGCGGGGCACGTAGGTGTGGACTGCCTCGGAGTCCAAGTGCCCCCTGAGCCATAACTCGGCGGGGAGGAACCCAGGCGCGTTGGCATGCCTGGGCGGCCCCTCGACGGAGACTATGGAGGGTGTAGGCCTCGGGCCGTCGCACTCCTTGGGCTGCAGGCCCCTCGCAGCAGGGCGTGAGGGACCTCGGTCGAGCGGGTCAGCGGCCGGAGGCATAATGAAGGCAGGACATCTGGGGCGGCGGGCAGAGGGCGACGGCAGCGGACCAGGCCGACACGTGGGGCAGAGGGAGGACCGGGTGGCGGGGATGAAGAGGGCGACCAGCGCCCTAGGGGCTGAGATCGTTCATTGAGCTGCGGATCAGGAGGCGGAGCCCTCCGGCGCGGGGGCGGACGACCGTCGCGGGTGAGGGTGTGGGGGCCGCCCCACCCCTCGGGACTCGGGACCAGCAGGTTGGACTGCCAGAGCATCCCGAAGTACCCGAGGAGGAGCGCGGCCCGAGGCACGAGCGAGGCGGCCCCCTCAGGTCCCGGAGGGCGTCGTCCGCGAGGGTGAGAGTGGAGGCCCCGAGGCAGCCGCGCAGCGCCCCGAGGAGCCGAGCAAGAACTCGCGCGCGGGAGCACTCAGCTGCTGACATGGTCAAGGCGGCGAGCAGGCCTCTGTAGCTCTTGTATTCCGGAGGGTTGGGCGGGGGCGATGCGGTCGTCGCAGTCGTCCACGAGGGCTTTGTCTTGTCGGTGGCCACCCCGGATGGTTCATCGCCTCGCTGTCGAGGGCAAAGCCGACCAGGTCAGGCGGACAGCGGGTGGATGGCAACTTTCGGGGATACGTCGAGGGCCGAGGGCTGCGGTGAGGGCGAGAAGGCTCGAAGGCCTGCATGCCCTCAGGTAGGAACCCCTCGCACACCGATGAAGTCCGTCGACGTAAGACGAGGGCATGGAATACCCTCGCGCCTAATGATCCAGCCACCGGCGGAGGTGACGCGGGCGCAGGCCGCGCCTGAAGGAGCGTCAGCCAGAAGGGGAGGGGTCGAGGTCTAAGTAGGTTACGACCCTCTAAACAAATCCCGAAAGGGGGCAGGAGAGTGGTCGGCCACGGAGCTGGCGGTAGGTGCGGAGATGTAGGCCCGCTGCGCCTTGGTGATGAGGTGGCGGCCCACTCGGCGACGGACGGGAGGGTGTAGCGTGGGGTTCCCCGAGGACTTGCGCGGGGATGCCGAGTTCACGCTGGGCACCTCGGGGATAGGAGAGGTCGACGATGAACCCCCTTTTTTTCCGAGTCAGCCTTGGGGCGGTCATCATGGGTAGAGACCTGCGTCCAGGGAGAAGAAGGGGGGACAGAGAAAGGGCCGATGAGGCGCCGAGTGCAAGCTCCTGTGGTCTGCGAAAGCCTGGATGTGTTTCAGGAAAGTCGGGGGGCTCACGTGGGTTGGGAGTAGACGGGGCGGGGGAGGGTTGAAGGCGGAGTAGGTCGCGGGAACCCAAACTCCAGGAAGTCTAAGGACGGGCGGGGTCGGTTCAGTTCTGGAGGGCGGGAGCGCCAGGAGGGATGTGGAGGCCTGAGGGGTGGGATGCGTGCGGCCAAAAAATTTAGGGAGGCCCTCTCCCGAGGGTGGTGTAGGTGGTGGCGGAAGTGGGTAGCGATCCCAACGCCTCGCCGGAGATGTGGGGCCAGGAGGCGATCGAAAGGAGGGGCGGTAGTGGGCGGGGGTGGGTCCGCAGGAACGGGGCGGCAGGAGGGACTTGGAGGTCGGGGTCGATGACCGTCGACGGTGGGCTCGTCGAGGGTGGAGGGGGGGTGGGGGTTTGGTGGGGCGGGGAGGGGAGGATGTGCGGCGGGGCGGGGAGGGGGCAAGCAAAGTCCTGCGGGGTTGCAGAGGGGGGGGTCAGGTGCGGGGGGGGGGGGGTCGGGGTTGTCGGGGAGGGGTCGGGGGAGGGGGGTCGTCAGGGGGGCAGAGGAAGGGCGGTATCGCCGGTCGAGTGACCTTCTGAAGTCGAGGGTGATGGTGGAGGGTTGGTGGTCGGCGATGAAGCCTTACAGGCGGGGCATGACCCCGAACAGAGGGTGGTGCCGAGGCGGCGGTCCAGAGCATGGCCGTGCCTCGGGGGAGCCGCTGGTGCTCCGGCGAGTCCGTGTCAGGGGGGCTGCTAGGGGTGGCCACTGGAACGGTATTATTAGGGGGACCTATGGGCCGACTGGAGCCATCGGGTCAGAGTGGTGGACGAGGGCTGCTTGGTCCGAGGTCAAGTGTGCCGTCGGGGGCCTCCGGGCCCCTGGCGTAGTGCCGGGCTTAGTGAAAATCCGTGAGGCGGAAGCAGTGGGCCTGGTCCCGTGCGCGCTTCGTCCCCCCCCCCCCCCCCCCCCAGGCCCAATCCGCCTCCACTGTCATAGTCAGCACTTTGCGGACATACGCACAGTAGCGCCACGTGTGGGCGGTGCTTTGCGGCACCTTGGCCGTGGCCTCCCCCGGGTGGCCTGGGTGCAGGAGGGAGGGGTCCCGTTCCATGGAAGCAGGGGGCTCTGTGGGTGCTCCTTTGTTGTAGTGTTACCCCGGGAGTCGGTCTGGGCGGGCTGGTCGGGCTCTCGGGTGGTCCGAGGGGGCGGGGCGCCGGTGGTGGTCGTCTGCTGGGGGGGCATTGCTATGCAATCGACCCTAAGGTAGGTTTCAGGGCCACTGGGTCGTGCCACCCGTGGGGTAAGTGGCCGTCCGCGATCCAAGTAAACACCGTCCGAATAATGGAGGACGGTCGCCCACAGGGTAGACGAGGTGATCCTGGAGGAACAGTGGAGGATGTGGTGTGTAACCGGGGGCGTATGGCGGGGAAGTCCGGGGTGGTTTGATGAGGGTCAGAAGGCGAGGTTAGTATCATCTTCGGCGGGCGTCGCTTCCCCCTCTTCACCGACTTCCCCTCCCGCCCCTTCAGCACAAGGTCGGAGGGGAACACATAGTCGTTGGTATACCTTGTGCCGCCTCACTGAGTGACGCGCCTCGCGGAGGCCAGGATTTCCCGGACGGCGTCGGCTGCGGACAAAGCCACGGTTGTGCTGGAGCCGTCTCCTGGGGGTAAGGCCGGGATTGTCGGCAGAGCTGCTTTGGCCGCCGATGTGCAGTACCGGGCTCGTAAACTGTGGGTGGGCGGCTCCTGGCCAGGGCTTTGTCAGGCGCGGCGGCGGCCTGGGACCCACCGGGGCGCGGCGCCCGAGGTGCGGGGGCCGGGGCGCCCGGTGTCTGGGCGCGGAGGAGGGCGCCTCGGGGCGGGCCGCGCCTCCCCGTCTGGATGTCGTCGATCTTGCGTGGAGTCCGCGGTCGACTGGCGTTATTCCAGCCCGGTATGCGCTGCAGTCCCTCCAGGATGGCGTCGATGCCCGAGGCGCTGCCGCGAGGGTGCCCGGCGAGGATGGAGTCGCCGGGGTGGAGGGGGTGACTTGTTCCCCCTCGGGGTGGTAGCCCGGTCCCGGGGTCCGAGGGCGGCTGCCCGGGGGCCCCTTCCGTCCTTTTCCCTTTCCTTGTGGCATGGTGTATAGGTCCAAGTCCCGGAGTTGAGCCAAAGTAAAAAGAGGTGAGATCTGGAAGGCGCAGGAGGGCGAGTCCTGAGGGAGGCGGGAGGCGGCCTTAGAATGGGAAAAGGGGGAGGGCGACAGCAGGTGAGGTGTGAAGGCTGCCGGCCTGGGGATGGGGGGGAAAGGTGGCGAGCAGCGGGCGGTCGGGTGAGGCGCGAATGCTGCGCGGCAGAGGGCGGGGGAGGAGCGAGTCGCGGCGGCGTCGGGCGAGGTGTCAGGCTGCGCGACAGCCCGGGGCGGGGGAGGGTCTCCTCCTTTCCTCGCATCAAACGTAATGCTATGCATTACGACCAATGCATTACTATAACAACCCTACCCCAACAGCAGAATTCATATTGCTGTCAAATACCTAACAACCCTAAAACAACGAACTGCAAATAACAGACTCACATAACTAACCACAATATGGTGATGCTAAAATATTCCCAGCAAACTGACATTTATATACCGCTTGCCTAACTCCAACTGACCAGACGCTACATTAAAACTTATTACATTATGAAATGAATACAGAAGATAACTTCTGCTTGCATTCTAAATACCCCGTAAATACTCACATTGATCCGACTAATATTGATCCAGTCATATGATTAAAATTTTTGTTGGGGTAAATATTTGTATTCATCTGAATACATATTTTGTCAGCACCGAGGCACTGGTCTTCCAGCCGTTGGAGCGATCACATTTGATTTGTACATAGTGGAAGTGGAATGTGTTGCATTGTGTGCAGCACAACCCATTCTGAAAATATAAAGAAAGTGAGCGAGCAACCTATGCTGTATAGTGTACAGCATAGGTACTCAACATAGTGGAAGGTACATGCATCAAGATAGAGTGTGCAGTAATGTACACTAGTGGTTAAATCATATGCTGTGTTTGTATATCAGTTAGATTTTTTTTTATTAATGGTTAGTCTTTTAATAGTGCCATGTTGTGCATGCATAGTGGTTTATATTGCGTGCAATGCTGGTTGAAAATGTAGTTATTCAGTGGTGGTAGTGCGTCTTGAATATTATTATGTCATTGAGTTATAATAGTTGTTTGTCAAAATGTGGAAAGGCGGGGAGGGGTCTAGAGGCAGGGGGCGGACAGGCAGGGAGAGAGCAGGCATGAGAGAGGGTGAAGTCAATGGGTTGTTCAGTAGGTCACATTATATATTTGCAGTGCCAGGTTTTGGGCTTGAATAACCAGGTGAGCTCTGTATGCATTTGTAAAGGCAAGGATCGAACCTGCTTCTCTGGTTTAGGTAGGGAGTTTATTCCACATGACACTTCCTTTGTAAATCGGAGCTCCAATTAACTTATTTGTATTAGGGGTGGGCACCCAGAGTAGGGTCGATGTCCCCCTTCTTGTTACCCTGGCTGTGCGATCTATGTATTTGTCATCACTTGCATGTTTATACATCTGCGACATTAGGTGTAGGTTCCTACATGCATCCAGAGTGTCCAACCCTGCTCTGATAGGCATTTCAACCACACTTAGTATCTTGCCTTGGAATACTGTTCTGAGAGCTCTGTTTTGCGTTCTTTGTAATTTGGTCTCTTGCTGCTTCATTAGTAATCCATAGATGATATCGTTGTAGTCTATAATTGGTAATATTGTTGACTTGTACAGCTGTAGTGCAGTATTCTCAGTTACATAGGTCCTTATTTTTCTGAATGTGTTCGGTTTTAGTCCCAGTGTTTGGTTAAGTCTTGCCAGCTGTTGGATACCATTTAGAGTTGCATCGAGAGTTGTGCCTAGATATGTATAGGAGTTCATTCACCTCACGGAGTACTAAGCCACCCATCTGCAGTTGTATTGGCTGGGCCCCCGCCTTCCTTGCTTTGGTTCCATAGATTATGTACTCAGTTTTAGTGCCATTTAATATTAGTTTATTCTCATGGCACCATGTAGCCTCGGTTGTGGCCATGGCAAGGTCATTGTTATGTATTGTTAGCAGTGCATCATCGGCAAATAATGTGAAAGATGCTTTGTTGGAAACTAGAGGTAGGTCATTTATAAATATTTGAAACAGTAGGGGTCCCAGAGTGGAACCCTGTGGAAATCCTGTTTTTATTTCTCGGGTGGTCGAGTTGGTATCACTTAGTTTTGTGTATTGTTTTCTATTGCTGAGGTAATTTGTGAGGAAGCTATGTGCTCTATTGCCTAGCCCAGCTCGTTCTATTTTATGGATGAGGATTTTGTGGCCAATCGTATTAATGTCTTCTTGAAATCCAGGAAGACTGCTATAGTAAGGTCACCCTTGTCTATGTTTGATGGAAGTTCATCCAGTAGAGAGGCGAGTGCCCCAATGGTGGACTTATTTTTCCTAAAGCCGTTTTGCTGGTAGGGCAAATAGTTAGAGGACTCAAGGAATGTCTTAATTTGGTCATGGATTATTTGTTCTATATAGAACCAGTTATATAAATCTGTAAATTCTGCACTTAGTGTTGTGATCGCGCTTTTTATCAAAGTGGTACTGATGTCCTTCGCACCTGATGATTTGTAGATCGATATTTTATTAGTTCTATCAAGGATTTGGTCCTGGGTTGTTTCCAGGAGGTCATACTTTTCTTTATTTAGTTTGGCCTGGAAGGTTTTATGTTGGTCATCCTTCTATTTGAATATATTGGCTAGTTTCTCACCTATATCTATGAAATAGTTGTTGATTTCCTCTGCTAATAATTCATCTGGGATTTTATTACCAGTCTCTTCATTTGTAAGGCCACTGATTCTTGTCTTGTTTTTAAGTTCGATATGGTTTATTTCATACCAACATTTCCTGGCATTCTGTTCATATGTGTCTATCTGGACTTGATAATACCTTGCTTTGGCTTTCCTTACTTCACTCCTAGCCTTCCTGACCATACATTTAGTTATGAATTCATCCCCTGGATCTTTTGTTTTCTCAAACTTTTGGATAAAGTAATCTCTATCCTTTGAAGCTCTAGTAGTTTGTCATTAAGGTAACCTGCCATGCTGATTCTGGTGGTGATCTCCGTTAGGCGACAGTGTCAGCAAAGACCCTATAATACTAAGACGGCTCACTCCCTATCGCTCCCATGGTAATGTAAATTTTGCAGTGCCACCTTGTGGTGGGTTTGATCAGCCCGGCTCCTGGTTGGTGCTTCACATGTAAAGACATACAATTAATTAATTATATTATACATGAGATAGGTAAGTATGAATACACATCAATATGAAATTGCTATGAACAAATACACATCATCATCAGCATCATCATCATTGCCATCATCACACATCTTTCACATTCATTTATACATATAATATAGCAACTGTTTAACCAAGAGAACAGCCAGCGCAACAAGTGGTGGGTTTGATCATTTTGATTACAAAGTATAGGCTGAGTGAGCCGTCTTAGTATTATAGGGTCTTTGCTGTCAGCTGCATTAGTGATTGTTGTGTTTAGCATATCCCAACATAGGTTGGGGTCCCTCATATCCAGGAATTTGGTACTGTTTATTTCTTTGAGTGTGCCAGCCAAATCATTAAAATTGCAGTTCCTATAAGAGCGTCCGTCCCCAGTGAGTGGTGATTCTTTTGTCATTTCTTTTTTTTCCCTTCATTATGAATAATGGTTTGGGTCACTTATGTTAGAGTTCAGGTCCAGCCTTCGTACACTGTTTGATCTTGGTAAGTTCCAGGTCTATTGTTTTGGTAGTGGTTTTAGTTACCCTGGTTGGCTGTTGGATCATTTGCTGCAACTCATGTTCAGCTGCAAATTGTTTTATTATCCTTCCCATCGTAGGCCGCTTACTATTATATTCTTCATTGAAGTTGGCAATGCGGAGTATCTCACATTGATTGATATTGGCTATATTATTCAAAGAGTCACTTATTTGCCCAATTCCTTCATTTAGGTTGCCATTTGGGAGTCTATATACGTTGTCGATGAGTAGTAGTTTTGTATGCGGTCCGGTGACTACAGCCCACTGTAGCTCAATATTGCTATTTGATCAACATGGAGATCCTGCTTAAACTAAATACCTAGTTCACCACCTGCTTTTGTCTGCCCACTATGTTGCTTTGTTTTTCTATCAGCCCTTATAATTGGTAACCTGGTATAGTTGTGAGTATGTCTTCAACTGTTCTATAGAGCCACGTTTCTGATATAGTGAAGACATCAAAACCCGACCTGGGTAGGTCAGCTCTTAGCTGGTTGATCTTATGTGTGAGGCTACATACATTCAGGTGGCCAATCTTGAGTCCTGGCAGGCCCTTCAGACCTGTTAAAGGAAGTGCGCCCAGATGACACGGTCCCAAGGGCCCCAGGCCACCATCAGTCTGCCTCCTTCACTGAAAATACTGTCTGCCCCATACCTCAAAGGACTCCCCTTGTTAGTGTGAATGTGGTTGTGTATTTACTTATGTCATGGTGTTTATTGTCTTCTTTGTTGGGCATGGATACTTGCCCAGTACTATCACCTAGCGGGCATCCAGCTTTATCTAAACCTGATATTTGCGTTTTAGCCATGATGTGGTGGTGGTTGTTGGCTTAGGCTGAGTTCAGTTTTAGTTGCGGTTATCCCAATGGGGGGGGGGGGCATGATATTAGTGTCCCATGTTGTAACAGGGGGCTGGTTAATTAATGTAGGGTCTACTTAATAGGTTCTTGTTAATGATGTTGGTTGTGTTGATGATATATGACAATTAGACAGGGATCAGTAACAGTTGAGTGTGGTCAACAGTAGATAGTGTCGCCACTGGCATATACTGGTAATTGGGTATTGACATTAGCTGCAGTTGGTGTTTGGGTAATCAGGGTCAGCATAACAAGTATAGATTGAGGACTGCTGTGAATGTGCATATCAGGCATACCAGTTCCAAAGGTTGAGCCAGCCTCTTCCATCAGCACAAAACTCATGCTGATCAGCTCCGTAAGCACTGGGAATTGAGGTGCACAGTAGTAGTATTTAAATAATTGTAGTCAATATAAGTCCATCAATTTCTAACATACAAATATGAAGCGGTGTTACCTGTGGGCTCGGGTCAGAGGTCTACCCTTAGCATTACTGTTGCCATATTACTGTGGAATGTCATTGTGTTACTTGTTGCAAATTGTGTATTCAACAGTTATTGTATATCTTACTCTATATACCATTTTTGTGTGTAAATAATCCTGAATTGAAAAATGGCTGGAAGACCAGTGCTTCGACACTGACAAAAGCCTTATTCAGCAGAATAAACATATTTACAAACAAACACATGTAAAAAACCGATGCTTGGGAACTTATAAACCTTTTGTTGCTACACAGAAGGGCATACTATGTTAATTTAATAGAACCTGTTACTGCTGAAGCCTATGGGTTCAAAGTTTTGACAAGCACACCAGAATTAATTGTTCATGCATACACTCCAAATATCTTCCAAATTAGTAATTTTAAAGCAAAGTTACTTCAAACTTATTAAGTATTTGTTGCTATATAGAATGGCATACTGAGTCAATTTAATATAACCAATAACTGCAGACACTTATGGCTCAGAGTTTTGCCCAAGGATGCCAACATTAATTAACATGTTTAGAATTCAAATATCTCCCATCCTTTGAGTTCAAAGTAAAGTAAGGTACGTCATAATGATTAACCTAATAATATATTTATCGCAGAAAATTGCAGAAATTAAGGACCATCGGACTATGTAACATTGATGTACAACAACAACAAAAATCTTTTGCAGGATTCTTTGGGATTAGCCCTGGCCTGAAGCAGATGGACATTCAGGCGTCTCTGCCAGTTGGAGGGGTCATCTATCTTCAGTACATAAAGCTACTAAGTGGAGAATGTAAACGTAAGGTGCCATTGTTTCTGATGTGATTCTTACAAGTTTTTAATAATGAAACTGGCCACAGCTGGTCCAGTGTGTTACTAAGCACTCAACCACTGGTTCGTGAGATTACTATTAGTCTTCATACACCCTTTGTCATTGGAACTAAAATTGATCTCTTCTGCCGCAAAAGTGTCAGAGAAAAGATTGTCTCCTTCATCTACCAGACTCTCTGACAGCAGCTACACACGCATGTACATCCAATGTGCCACTGAACATTCTGAGCCCAAATTGGACTCATTGGTCATCAACAAGTTCACAAATGATGAGTTGCCATCATCAGTGCCACCGATGGACAACCAAGAAGAAGAGAAGAACCACCCAACCCCAACAGCAGAATTCATTATTCACAATGCAACAAGCAATCACAGTGGAACAGTTTATTGACATCTCAGTCTTGTTTGTGTTGTACCAAGGAAATATACATCACCAGCCAGCATTTTGCTTGTGAAACTACGAAGGCCTTAAGGTCTAATCATGCAGTTAAGCATATATATTTCGATAGGTGTATGTAGTTAATTGTTTGTGTTGTATTAAAGAAATATACCTCATCAACCAGCATATTTTACCTGTGGACAGGAGTGGGACATAGCTCAGCGTGTCCATCTGTGAAGGTGTTGGTCATCCTATCGATCCTGTTCAGTGGACCCACAAATTTGCAGTTTGGGCTATTTTCCATTCCAACCAGTGGTCCACAACTGGTTCATCAAAGGCTGTGGTATGTGGTGTCCTCTCTGTGGGAAAGTGCATATAAAAGGCCAGTTGCTGCATATCGGAAAGCATAGCCTATGTGCCGGCAGTGGGTTTCCACAAAAGGAAAATGTCAGAATGACCATATGTTTGACATCCAATAGTTGATGATATGAAAATCAATGTGCTCTAGAGGCAATTTTGTTAAATGAAACAAGCTTTACTTTTTACGTTTTACCGCAGGACATGTCGAGCACCTACCGTAAATGTCCCAATAGTAGCATGCTACCTAATAGAAGCACCCCCACCCCATTTCAAGATTGAAAGCATGCACAAATTTACTCAGACTGAATGCATATAAAAGAAGACAATCCCACTATATTTCAAAGGCATGACAAAAACAAATCCATGAAATTCTTTAACTTTGAATACACCCGCATCCATGTGTCTACACTTGCACAGTGTGCATCTATTGGGACATATACGGTATGCCTCACCACTTGTCAGATTGTTCCGCGTTTCACTGTTGACAGCTTCCTGTGGCTCGGACATGTTCCTGTGTGACGGAAACTCCCCGATGTGCCTTCCCGGAAGTGTCAAATGTGACACCATCGCCGACTGTCCTGAAGGTCAGGACGAGGATAAGGACCTGTGCCAAACCTGTAAGCCAACACCGATTGACAGTATGTGTAGTAGGGCTACTCATTAGGTACCAGCAGTACTTAGATAATGCTCATAGAATGTATGAAAATCATTAAAAATTGCTAGTTTTTAAATACTCCTATTTGTGTGTATGTTAAAATCAAAATACCCCAAAAATACTGTGAATGTATGAAATATTTACTCTTTATTTTAATACCAAAATTACTTGGACTGCAGGCCCTATATTGAGACAACACCCCAAAAGGCACTTTATTACAGGCCACTTTTTCCATTAGCACATTTTTGTTGCATCACATTACTCAGAACTAGTACCAATGCATGCGCTTTTGTTTCACTCGACACTGAATTTCCTTTGGTTACACAGGCTATTGATAGATCCTATCAGAAAGACCACTAAATGAGCTTTAATTTGGTATATGATAGACATACATTTAAAACAGAATCAAATTATGCAAAACAATAAAAAACACATCATTTTTCATTCAGTGTTAAAGACGGAAGACCAGTGCCTCGGTGCTGAAAAAAGGTGTTATTCAAATCAATTCAATTCAATTCAATTCTTTATTTCAGACTCAGGACTATGGTAGTTACATAATTTGGTCCATAATAGGTAGATATACAAATTAATGTGAATAGGTTATAAGTAATAGTATGAATACCACCATACTAACCAATATCAACATGTTGGTCTACATACAGTAGTTTGTACCAATGCCTCCATATGGCAGACGTAAATCTGAGATCACTCTCTTCTATTTTTACAAGTCCCTGTATTATAACATTTTCTGACCTGTCAAGTCTTGTAATAAATTTGAATATTAGATTCCTGATAACCCCTGGAAGGCTGGCACATCAATATTGGCAAACAGCTGACCAGCACTGTGATACCTAAGTAGACGGAGTAATAACCTCGTAATGTCATTATATGCTACATTCAGTTTTCTAATGCTATACATTCTATAGTTCCACCAAATCTGGGCAGTATATAAGGGAGTACATAAAGTTCTAAATAAATTTACCTTGACATCAGCTGTACACATATGAAATTTTCTGATGAGCATATTTCCCTGAGCATATAACTTGTGACACTGCCTATTAATATTCCTGGCATCTGTAAAGTCATCAGTCATGAAGTGTTCTAAGTACTTGACTTCAGTAGGGATTGACAGGGGAGCACCAGTTAACATAAAATCAGGAAATACAGTATCCTTGTCATACTTTCATCGAATGATCATTACCATACCTTTAATAGCATTGTATTTGATATCAGCTTCTATGCCATATTCAGAGCATATTTTAAGTAGCATTTGTAGTCCACTACTATATGGTGAGAACATTACCAAGTCAATCAGCATACATAAGATGATTTAAAAGTAATAATCCATTAATACATTCCGTTTTACACTGATTTTAACCTTTGCGACAAGTCAACCATATAAACATTAAATAAATAGGGGGACAATATCCCTCCTTGGTGTACACCATTACTGACTTGGGAGGGTTCTGACATGGCATCACTCCACCTGACTACCATTGATTGGTGCGAATACCAACATATTAATATCCTGATGAGATAGCCTGGAATACCACGCTGCACTAGTTTTTCAAATAGTTTTGCATGATTCACTCTATCAAATGCCTTAGAGACGTCAAGAAAACACAAAAACATAGTAGAATTTATACTATGATACTTCTGTATAAACTCCCTAAGAGCATAACTGGAACAAAAAACTGGAATAAAAAACAGTTGAAAAAAAGGCAACTTTTGTTCAAGTAAATACAAAATCCTAAGATGTCGGTATCTTGAAAAGTAATCAAGGTAGGAAATTTCAGTTTTGTTGGGTGTTATTCTGCATTTAACTAGCATTGTGTGGTTCACCTAATTAATTTCCCAGTCTAAAGATCTAAAAAATGACTGCCGGTTGTTTGTAGTCGGCACTGACCACCTCTCAGGCAAGGATCCACACAGACAGATGGGCATGGATAAGGTGATTAGCCTAGCTAGCGTAATGGCTAATAGCTAGTATGGAATGGCAGGAAGTGTGGGTTTGAATCCTAATCTAGGTGCAATATTTCACACTTTCATCACCCTCGGTGACATTGGTTCCATGACCAGGATCCTGTATAATCTACATGATGTATGGTTGTAAAACATACCCTGTATATGTATATATATAAGTGTATTCTCTGTATGTACGTAATTGTAAGCATCAAATGACTTATAAACGTAAACCATTTAAAAAACTTACAATTCCAGGGGGACAAGTATAGTAGTCTGCACTGACCTCTCAGGGAGGGAGCCACATAAACATTTGGGCATGGATAGGGTGATGACATCAGGGGGTCTAGGTGATATAACAGTTAGCGTGCTAGCCTGGAATGCAAGAGATGTGCGTTCGAATAAGCCTCAAACTAACTTGTATTATTGTACGTCTAAATCTAGACAGAAGGGAGACAACTTTGAGGGTGCGATTCTATTTTGTGAAAGAGGCCATTTTGGTGGTGGAAATAACCTATTGATTTCCCAATCAGAAATAGAACAGTCAGCCATACACATGATGTTTGGAACTAATGGTTGATAAGCAAAACCACAAACTTAATTTCTAAGAATGATTAGAATCCTTCTCATTAAATAGGAGTAGGCTAGTCTAGTAATAAGAGTAGAACACAATAAAATAATACATATATGACAAGAAAATCCATAAAAACTAACATAGGCTACTAACCATACCAACCAATTATCTATCTGCTACTGAAATGCAGGCAATCAAATACCTTATCAGCAGCTACTGTGTGGTAAGATAACACCAAAACTACGACTGGCCAGCATTGAAAACAAGCCACCTGGGTACCCGGGCTTATATGCTATGGACAGTATAAATACAGCCTCAATAAAAAATTAAAAAATAAATTGCTTAGAAAATCTTAATCATATAATAAATTTATGAACTAAGGTTATTATATCAGGCATGTGATTTCCCTGGTTTTAACCGAAATTGCATTTTTTTTCTGGCCAGTTGTGTTTGAATGTCAAGGTCACATTTGGTTTTAACCCTTTGGAGACAGGAGCGCCTGGGTGCACCCACAATTAAAACACACTTAAACCCTTGTCTGTGTGTACTTCAATTGCTTTTCTATAAATATTTTCCTGATAATTTGTAGATCATATCAGAAATAGTAGGCGTACCCAGACTTTAAGCGTGTGTAACCCGCGGGCACACCCGCCCTCAAAGGGTTAATTAATAGAGTAAATAACCTGTTTGTATTATGCTTTCTTACAGCGCAGTTAGGCCCAAATAATCCTTCAAATTCATCAACAAACAGGTAAGACTTTAAATGTTACCAAGACGCAAAGCTCCAATAACCAATCGATAACAAGGGGGAGATAAGTATTGTAGCAGTCAGCACTGATCTCTCAGGCATGGAGTGACATAGACAAGTAAGCGTGGATAAACCCCAGCTCCTCCCCCGCTAGCTACAGCCCTGAGATTGGTCATATTTTTGTTTGTTTTGTTTTTTGATCGTTTATTTACCCTGTCCATAATGAGTAAGTCGCATCGCAGCTTGTTTTCATTGCTGAACAGCAATAATCTCAATTTGGTAGTAGCCTCATAATCTTCGCTGTTAGTAGTTAAGTTAGTTTTTTTGTTGATTCGTAATATGGGTAATTTGGGATGTGGGAACGACCCTAAAGGGGCTGTCACACTATGATGTACAGCATTAGCGTATGCCAATGTTTGCGATTTTCGACCAACACGTCGTCATAGGTTACGCATAAGTTGGGCATACGTTGAGTACGCTTTGCATATAGCGTATTGGTCGGCGTAAGTTGAACCGCAAAAAATTGTTTGTGCATGTTCAAAATGTTCAACCTAACACTTTCCAGCCGAACCTCACCACCTGTCTGCCCACCCGGGGCATATTCGATTAACCAACTCGGGTCACCCGAGTCACTTTTTGGTGCATGCACACATCCTGCAGACTCGGGTTGAATAAACGAACACACTTCTCCACACTCGGGTGGAAAATATGGTGGCTTAATCCAAAACTTTTTTTAATAACCGATATAACTACAGCAAAATAGGATTTATTTTTTATTTTGTTAATGAACCTGTTAAAAATGCTTTGAGCCCATTCCACTGCTCCTTGCCATATTCTAGTAATACAGAGCGCCAGACTAGGTAGCGACAAGTATACATTTTTAAGTCATTGGTTAGACTCGGCCAGTGTTCGAATCCAGGAGTTTGAATTCCACGATCTACCAGAATGGGAGGCGGACGCTCAACTCATTTGGCCATCGAGATGGTTATGTATTACATCTACGTCATATGCTAGAAAAATACAGAATACAAATATATAAAAACCACCCGTCTGATCCTGATTTGTGTGATCAAAAGGATGATCACCAACCTTTTTGTTTATTTGGCTCTATAAGCTTTGTTTCCGTGTTACTGAATCACCTGGATTGTGGTGACTTATGTAATATATCATTTATTATATTAATATAAATTGTCGGTGTTCCTCTAATTATTTGTGCTATGGTTTTATGCTCCTTTCCTATATTATTATTTAAAGTTCCATAGTCCGATGAAAACATAACATATTCAAAAACCAAAATAGGCTACCTATCTAGATTTGATTATATGTGTTCAATTTAGATATGGGTGCATTTAATAGGCATTCGTTGCTGCGGAGAAGGTCATATTAAGTTGATTTGATACAACCTGTTTCTACTGAAGTGTATGGTGTCGGAGTCTTGGTGTACTTGCCAAAATTAATTTGGCGTGTTTTCATGTCAAATATCTCTAAAGTTAGCCATTCAAAATAAAACTTTCTTCAATCTAGATTATGATGATTAGCTGACACCATACACTTCAGTAGAAACAGGTTGTATCAAATCAACTTAATATGACCTTCTTCGCTGCAACGAATGCCTATTAAATGCACCCATATCTAAATTGAACACATATAATCAAATCTAGATAGGTAGCCTATTTTGGTTTTTGAATATGTTATGTTTTCATCAGACTATGGAACAAAAAAATGGCAGAAACTCAAATTCCTCGGACTATGTCATTTTAACCAACACTGTGCGACCAGAATATTTGTCTTGGTGCACGCAGCCACTCCTGTCCCCAAAGGGTTAGAACCTGCTATGCTTCCATTCTTGTGTTTATTATGCGACACTTAGTGTTCAATCCAGAAATAAGACTTGTTGCGTTTTTTGTATGTATTCAAACTGATGTGTATACACCTCATTATCATTTTTAAATTTCAAAATCACTAATATGTAGTGTGATGATGAAGATATAGGCCTACATGATGCCACGTTGTTTTGTCCAACCATACACCGTCGATTCGACGGCGGCTGCCACCGTCGACCCGACGAGCCGAGAAGACACTGTCACTGTAGCCTACAGGTGCAAAAATATTAGTTTTATTCAAAATTAATAGAAATCGAGAACCCATGCCTAATAAATTTAATATAGTCTGTACGTATTGACACTATAGTGACAGTGTCTTCTCGGAAAAACCAAGATGGCGGTCCTTCGTCAACATTCCGTACCGTTCAAATCGTATTAACACGAATAATTCCATTAATACATCGTAATAAATTACAAAACTTTTACAAAATAATCTAAACATATTAATAAACAAACCTGTTAAATAATTCCTTTAAATTCCTCCGATTTCTGGCGTTATTTGTTCAAATAGAACGCTGTCCAACGATCGCACGTGTTGTGCTGGCTACTCGAGCGGGATTCGAAGTAAACAAACCGTATCGGATGATTCAAATCGTATTAACACGAATAATTCCACTAATACTTCGTAATAAATTACAAAACTTTTACAAAATAATCTAAACATATTAATAAACATACCTGTTAAATAATTCCTTAAAATTCCTGGTATTTCTGGAGTTATTGGTAGAAAAAGAACACTGATCAACAATTGCACGTGTTCCGCGGGCGACTCGAGCCGGAAAGCAAATTTAAAGAACTGCGCAAGCGCGGCCCACCACGTCGGCTCGACGGTGGCTCGACGGTGGACCTGATGTGGAAAATGAATGCAAACCTGCGGCGGCCCACCACCGTCGAGTCGACGATGGCCCGACGGTGAATCAAAAGTGGAAAGGGATTGAACCCTAACGTCGGAACACCACCGGCGGCCCGACGGTGGCCCGACGGTGGCCCGACGGTGGCCCGACGGTGGCTCAAAAGTGGAAAGGGATTGATTCCCAACGTCTGAATACCACCGTCGGGCCGACGATGGCCCGACGGTGAATCAAAAGTAGAAAGGGATTGAACCCCAACGTCGGACCACCACCGGTGGCCCGACGGCGGCCCGACGGTGGAAAGTCGATCGCGACGGTGCGACCAAGAGCCGACGTCGGCCCGACGGCTGTGTGCTATCTGGGGCACTTGTAGCTATGTATAACGTTATTAACTTACATGTGGGAGATATTTTAGATCAAAAGTAAATGTTAATATTGTACATTATGTATCTTATTGGGATGGATGTAGCTAAATAAATAGAAAATTACATCACTAATTTGTGACATTGTCAACAGCATTGAAAATAAAGTGTCACAAACTTAATGAAAACCACTGAACAACAGCACATTTCACTGCAAATGGTCATATATAATGTCTTCATTAAGTTGAAGACATTTATGTCTAAAAATATTATTAAAATTATTAAATAGTTAACCTTTTCTGGAGTCATTAACATCGTAACATTTCGTTTCCACTTGCAAGTTCTATGAAACTCTGTATCAAACACTGAGTACAGATACAGTACAAGAACTATTTTCACCATTTGACACTCTATGCATGGACCCAGTTATAGTATAGTAAAAGATCAATCCTGAAATTGCCCCTAAACATTGAAATTTGTTGTGATGTCATGGTGTGAGAATTGTGTGAGCTTATTGCGATGTCATAGTGTGAGGTCACTGTGAGGTCAATTTGATGTTTCAATTTGAGGTCACTGTCACCTCACACTGTGACCTCTCCGTGAGGTTTGTGTGATATCACTGTGATGTCATGGTGACCTCAAATTGTTGACTGGGATGTGAATTTGTTTACCCGCAAGAGGAAATCAGGTCAAGATGGCCGTGGAACCCTGCCTTGGTATATTGTAACATATATATATTAACGGATGCTATATCAAGTATTAAATTTGATTAAATGTTTAATGAAATATAATGCAACAATCAAGATGAACATGTCAAGAACAATAATAAAATACAAGTCGAGGTACTGTATTACTCGATCGTCCCTGGTCTTGAAATGATATGAGATTGCCTATATTTAGAATAATAATAAAATAAATCGCTACCTATTTGACCGGATGCAAACAAAGGAAAATAGTGATCCTGGTTTTCGACCTAGCGCCTCTCTGATTGGTTCATAATAAAACAATGCAACCAAGCGATTCTCATATAACAGCACCATTGTCCTTCACTCGCCTCAGGAATCTTGTTGTTTCTATGCGGAGACACACATTATATTGCCATTTTGTGCTTTTGCAGTTCAATCCCGGGTGATGGCTTAAAGGACTGCACCTGTCCTGAGCAGGAACAGAAAACGAATGCATCTGTACCAGCGGCACTTCCCAGTTGCAAAGAATGTCCCGATCACGTGAAGGAAGTGATACACCTGCCAATGGGCGAGACACTGTCAGTGAGGCAGCGACTGTGGCCAAAAGGTGCAAAGCAAACAAACTTTCACTTGCTGTTCGGACATCCCTTCATCCACTCTCTTATGTCTCCTCTCTAGCTGCCAGCCTCCTCCTGGTTTTATCTTGGAAAATACTAAAGGGGGAAACCTGGTTGGCTTCTCACCTCTATCACGTTTGTGACTCCGACTCGCCGACTTGTCACCACAGAGCTAGGAGTCATGATTCTTTAACTCAACTCTCCTCACTTCTCTTTCCTTCAGACTACTCTCTCCCCCCCCCCCCAAGCTTACCTCCTCCCCCCCCCCCCCCCCCCCCCCCCCCCCAGAGGAGAGAGTGTTTGCTTAGGTGGGCCCCTTTCTTTCACTGCTGCAATTTCTTCTTTGCTGGAAACCCCTCTTTCCCTTCCCTCCTCTGCTCCCCTACATTGCCAGGACTCCAAGTCATCACCATTACCCTTCCACAAAAGTTCCATCTTTTGTTGCCTTCGGATCGATTCATCGGTGCCGGTACCTAACACTTCAGTTTTTTCAGCCAGTAACCGTAAAGGTTACAAAGCACCCAATTCATTCATTCGCAAGCTTTCACTCTAATCCTTCCCTCATCGCTTATTTTGTGGCAGAGTCTGTAAGAGCGCAGGCTTCGTGTGCAAAAGTTCGGGAGTTGGAATCCTGTCCGAGTTAAATAAACCAATGACTTACAAAATTGATACTTGTCGCTACCTAGCCTGGCGCTTAGCAGTACCACTAGGATAGGGCAAGGGCAGATGCTCGGCATTATTAGGATAAGGCAAGGGCTGGTTGGCTCAGTGTCAGGATAATGTGACTGAGTGGGATATTGGGTCATGGTGCTGGTGGTCTGGTCTCAGAGTGGGGCACCACTATAAAGTATAAGCATTTATACAAATATTATTAGGATGTAGCCATTTTACTAGTTTGATTGTCGCAGTTAATGTTTGAACCCGCATCCGTCATATCAGGGCATGGGCGCTGATGTGGCAGTTACAGCAGCATGGTGCGCAGCCGGCCTGCTCCGAGGTAGGGGTTTGGTGCGCTTTCTCCAGCGTCCAATGGTAATCCCCTGTATTGGGCGCATTTGATTCCGAACTCTAGCTCTGAAAAACTACACCGATAAAGACGCTCCACTCGCTCGGAAGTATTAGGATGTGACGGACGTGTTTTCCCACCTTCCCCAGCCTTCCCGGCCCATGCCGCTTTCACACTGGTTTTGCGCCGCTTGCGCGGAACCACACCCCAGCCCGGTAGGCGACAATTGCACCCACAACAGCCAGGACATGGCAGACCAACGGCAAACACAGGCATCCAGCAAGGAGCGGGACCAAAGCATGGAGTCACTGGGTGATAGGCTGGGAATATCCCAGAGCCTGGAGATGATCCAAGAAGAACAGCCTCAGCAGGAGCAGAGCGAGACAGAAAAGGAGCTCCGGAGGTGGATAGACATGGTGCAAGCACGGAAGCGGGAGCTGGCCCTACAGGGCCAGCTGGAGGAACTTGAGGAGGTAGAAGCCATGGACATCAAGGAGCGCAATGGGGGAGCTGCCCGGGACAAGAGCGGGACGCTCCACGGCAGCCGTGACAAGGGTGGGATTCGGCGCGGCAACCACAACGGCAGGCTGCGGGAGTCGGACTACTTGGCCTAGTCGGAGGGGGAAGCGGTAGAATCATGGACCGCCAGGGATTCCAAACACCATTCCTGTCAGCGGAGAAAGAAATCCTCCTGCAGCGGCCACCGCCACTGCCGATCATGCAGTAGCAGCAGCAGCAGATCGAGGAGCTCCAGCCGTGAGAGACACCAGCGTCGTAAGTACAGTTTGAAAAACTACACTAATAAAGATCAAAAAGACATGATACTGGACGGCATCGTGCTGGTTAACCTCAAATGGGCAGTAGCATCTAAAACTATGTCAGCGTCCGAAAAGGATGGAGTCATGAAGCACGTCGGGTACATGGTAATGAAGGTGTGGTAATGAAGGCCTACGAGGGCTATGATAAAGATATACTCCGCATAGCTATCAATAAGGGGATGCGCACCTTTGTAGGAGGCAACATGAACATGTCCACACGTAAGAGCTAGATCAGGGGCTTATCCGGCTAGACGTTGGGTTGCTAAATGTAGAGGGCAGTGTAACGCCTTGAACAGCGCGGCTGGCTTCACCAAAGGATCTAACAGTGAGGATCATCATAACTGCAGGCATTGCTGGGACCCGGCTCACCGAATCCCGGACTGCAAGGACTGGTGCTCGAGCACGTTCAAACCGGCCAGGCGATAGCAGCAACCCCTGGCCCACCGACCGTCCCTAGGGTGGTGGGCAGGCCGGGCAGAGACAAAGGTTGCCACAAGGTCTCGGGGTGGCGGTTACGGTTAGGGGTCGCCTGGCGCCCAGCGGGCCTCCCAACCGTGACATTGTGGACTACCACCACAAATATATTAACATTGATGTTGATTGCAAGGGTACTGATTTTATTGACATTCACACCTGTGCTGACATTGGTCTCGATCTTGCTCGCAAGGATGACAATTGTATTGACACTTATAATTTCCAGCCTCGTGGCCCTGATAATCTTCGGAGTGATAGTTGTTGTGTCAAGACTGGCACCCATGCTGATGTTTGCTTCAATGCTGTTTGTGATATTGTTGGTAGTGATACTGACAATCGTACTGAAATATATGAACCCGATGAATTCCACCCTCGCGACCCTGATGATGTATGCATTTGTAATCATTGTATCAATACTGACACCCATGCTGATGTTTGTTTTTAGGTTGTGCGTGATGATACTAGCAATCTACCTGGTCACTACGATTCCCAGCCCTGTGGATCGGATAGAGTTTGCAATGCTAACTACTGTATTTAGACTGAGAGCCCATGCTGATGTTTGTTTTGATGTTGTTCATGCTGATACTAGCAACCATATTGACACAGATACTGTGGGGGGTGCGCAGGGGGGCGGCTCAGGGCCCCAGGGGTCGGGAGGGCTGGCATCATGGATGATAGCGCCCTGGGGGGCAGTGGCAGCGTGGTGGCGCCAAGGGCTAACCACATCAGGCCTGGGGCTGGTGGGAGTGCTGGTATTGTCTCGGGGAAGGCTGCGGTCGTGGGGTGCCACCGGGGTGGCACCGGGGTGGCACCATCTGGGTTTGCGCGGCGGCAACATAACTTGGGTGACCGGGAGGGGGGGGGGGGCTATATAATACATTATTAACTAAGCAGGTCAGTCAAGTCAGTAAGTCAATTAATCAGCAGGTTCTTGGTTCCAATTCAGAGACCCTCGCAATCAACCCTACTGCCTGTGAGCCGGGTACCTGTAGGGGTGGGTGGGCGGCCAAGGAAAAGCATAAGGTGTCGATGGTTGGGCGTCTGGTTGCAAGGTGCTGGATGTGTTGGTATCGCTACTGGAAGTGATGTCAGGAGTTCTATATACACCCTCAGCTGGCGGGTAGCGAAGCTGGTGCCATCTAGCGTAAAGTCGGATAGTACAGCCAAGCGTTAACTGGAAGTGGAGGAGGGTTTGGAGAGTCCAGTACAGATGGCGCACATGTAGCTCACTGAACTAAGGGTGGCAGCATGATCTATCCCTTGTCATGTGCGAATTACCCATGTTGCTGAAGCAACATGACCAATTGATCACCATTAGGCCTATATTCTTTTTCTGTCTAGGAACCCCTGAAGACCTGATGTACATTTATCGCAACGTTGGGCATCAACCTGAGAATCTCATCTTTGAGTAAGTCTGGTTTAAGTATACCATCATTGCATCATTTGTATACTGCCTTAGCTAGAGCTTGATTTCACCAGTTATTTAAATGGTAATAACCGGAAACTGCCAGTAGATTTTCATTTCAATTTATTTATATTTAAAATATACATATATATAAATATATAAATATATATTAAAGTTGCATAATCCGATCGTTTTGATGTTCTACCATATTTGTTTAAATAGATAAATATAGTAGATTGATCACTATCATTTACTTCAGTTTAGATTGAAGTATTGTTTGAAAAGAAACTATTTTAAAGGATTAACGTTAGCAATATTTGAAGTGAACAGATGTCAGTGCAGACTACTACATTCGTCCCCCTGGAATTGTAAGTCTTTTAAATGGTTTACATCCGTAAGTCTTTGATGCTAATAAGTACATGCATACAGACAAGGCACAGGGTAGGTTCAACAACCATACAGCGCATAGCTTGTACATAATCCTGGTTATGGAAACTGGTATTGTGTGGGTGATGAAAATGGGAAATATTGAGCCTAGAGCACGATCCAAACCCACACTTCTTGCCATGCCAGGACCAGCGTCCTAACCATTACATTAATAGACTCCCTGATGCTCTCACCCTATTCACGCCAACCAGTCTATGTGGCTCCTTGCCTGAGAGGTCAGTGCAGACTACTACATTCGTCTCCCTGGAATTGTAAGTCTCTTACTCTAGGTACTCCAAAGTGATTTTTTATTTTAATGTTTCAGTATTTACAATTATATAGGTATATAGATCTTTTAAATCCGATTCCAGTGATATAAAATGTATATAGATCTCTTGAAAAGTTCTAAAATTATGAGGTTTTAAAGATTCATTTTTTCACCCTTATTTGTGCACATTTCCAAATTAGGGAAATCTAGGTTTTTGAGGCCCCACCACAAAAGCTATTTCGTGTATAATTTGTCCAATATTAAAGAATCTCACTCTCTATAGCACAAGTAACAGGCGCCATTTTTTTCCAGACCATTAGCTTTGTTATTCTGTCAGATATTTCATGCTAAACTTGCTAAATTCCTTAATTTCTACTGAAAATCATCAGGGTTAATCATAAATTCTTTGAAAAATCATAACTTCTGTTCTACTTACACTATCACTCTATTTTCTATTCCAAAATAATCAGAATCAGAAGCTGTAAATGATCATAATGTTTTGAATTAATATGAGGCAAAAACTGAAAGTTCACTTTTATAGGCGACTACAAGTCTAGGTCGCAAACACATTAACTTTATTAAGATGATTAAACAGATTCCCTTGGGCAACAATAGGCTTCAGAAATGTTATCAATGTCTGGCACCTTCCTTACTCTAAAGTCATCGTTGATGGGTGCCACACCAAGCTTTTTCTGATGAAACAGAAGCTTCAATCAACACCATGTTCGTCGCTTCAGTGAGGGAGAAAGGAAGACACGGTCATTTCTCGGACAAACCTTGCCGAGTATGATATATATCTCAACCAAATATTGTCCTAGTTAGGTAGAGGAACAAATGAGCTTTCTGATGATATCATTTTCATGACGATCCTGGTTAATTTTCAAGGCGAATGAGCGTCTGAATATTTTCACACCTTCTGTTCAATCAGATTTCATGATAATGAAGGCCGGTTTCTTCTCCATCTTTCAGTGGCGGTTATTTTGAGCTCAGGTGACCATATTCAGCAAGGTAGCAATTTTAGGGAAGGGAGTGGCTAAGACTGGATGCAAACAGAGTATGGCAAATATGCACAGAGCTGCTGAGGGTACACCCAAACAAGGTCCTGTTAACTCCAATTTCTTTCATCATGTTAATTATAAATCAAACACCCTAAAAGTCAAAAGAACAGGCATTCACTTTATATAATTTGTATTTCAAACAAAGCAGAATTAGTGGAGATTGAAGTGGTTTAAGAATGGTTAAATTATGTCAGATTTTGCGATGTGGACAGCGTATCAGCCCACTTTGGAGTAATGGTTTACATCCATAAGTCATTCAATTCTGACAATCCTGACCCAACCAGTGCATGTACTATCCTGGTAATGCAGATCACCAGGTTAGCTAATGGGGTGCTATCCTGGTACTGTGTGTACCAGGTTAGCTAATGTACTATGCTAGTGATGCAGAGCACCAGGTTAGCTAATGACGAAATATCCTGATAATGCAGATCACCCGGTTAGCTAATAATGTGCTATCCTGGTAATGCAGATCGCCATACTAGCTAATGATGTGTTATCCTGGTAATGCATAATACCACAATCCTAGTAATTCGGAACACCAGGTTAGCTGTGCACTATCCTGGTGGAGGCTGCCCGGGGCGTGGCAATGTCGCTGCCTGAGATGGTGTGGAGGCCGCCCCTCTCCCCCGCACAGGGCGACAGCAGACTGGACTGCCTGAGCATCGCGTAGTACCCGAGGAGGAGGGCAGCCTGAGGGACGACGCTCGAGGGTCCGGCGGGGGGAGGTAGCACACAACGGCCATGAGATACTGCGGTGTAAGCCGTGGTGGGGGGGGCGGGGGCAGGGATGGCATGGACGTTGAGCCAAAAGGGGCATGCTGTGAGCTGTGAAGGGGAGGCGGCGACATCTGAGAGGCGGGCCGAGCTGGGAGCCGGGGCAGGGTGGGTCGGGTGAACGGCAGCGGCTGAGGCGACTCCTGGTTGTGCGGCAACATCTGAGGGGGTGGGAGTGTCTGGGGTGACCCGTAACTGAGTGCTGGTTTGTTGGAGCCAGCATCGAAGGCGGCGTCGGGGATGGTGGGGGCACCCAAGTGGGGGCCTGGGGGGGCGGTGGCTGCACCAACGGCTAACCACATCAGGGCCGGGGCTGGTGGGGGTGCTGGTATCGGAGTGTGTGGTCGCGTGTCGTGGTGGGGGTGGCACCATCCGGGTGCGCGTGGCGGCGGGGACCATGCCGGCAGCCAGGGCGACAGAATTTGGGTGACAGTAGGGTTGTTTGCGGTCTGGGCAGCACCGGGGGGGTGGAGGTGCACCACCGACGGATCAAAAATCCGCCGAGGGGCTCCCCGCAGTCCTACGCCCAGAGTTCTTTTTGGTGGTGGCAGGCGGGGCGGCTGGCTTCCAGTGTCGAGCGAGGCACTGGTACTGCAGGGTCAGGGTGGCCGGTGTGGTGGGCCAGTAAAGTGGTGCCGGCAGGGGGCGAAGCCCTGGAGGCCACCGGGCGGCGGCTGGAGGCGGCTGGGCGGCGCCGCGGGCAATGGCCATCGCCTCGCCGAATACAGCGAGGCGCCCCATGGTACGTGCTTTGGTGTCCATGGTCGCCTCGGTGGTGGCGATCTACTGGGCAGCCTCGGAAGGGTGGCATGAGGAGGAGGAGGTGTCCGGGACTGTGGTGTCCGGTGTTCTCCTGGCGCTGCCCCGGCCTTTGGAGCGACCTCGGCCTCGGGCGATAGATGCATGGTAAGTCTTGGAGGAGTAGGCCAAAAAAGTGAGTGCTGCTGGAGGAGGCAGGAGGCGGAGTGGCTGGGTGCAGCGGCAGGCCGCATTATAAGTGGGAGAACCAGGGAGGGGGGCGGGTGATGCAAGGAAGGAAGAGGGGGGGGGGGTCTTCCTCCGCCATGAATCAAATGCAATGCAAGCATTACGACCAATGCAGTGTACTAGGCTAGCTAATGACCAGTACCAATTGTGTAAGTCATTGGTTTGACTCAGCGGGGGATCAAACCACAAGGACAGTGCCGGATTTACCTATAGGCTTGGAAGGCTGAAGCCTAGTGCCTCAAAATCTAGGGGGCTCCAGTAAGGCATATAATACTTTTGACGCTGTTATAGGTCTTTGGGAGGGGCATCATAAGTGGAATAGCCTAGGGACTCTCTTTAGAGGGTCTGTACGGGCCCTGGAAGGTCCTGAAAAGTCTCAAGAACTTAATTTGTCCTATTTCAAGGCCTTGAAAAAACCCTAAGTTTAACCTATTTTGGGTAATCAGTCTTAAAAAGTCTTCAATTCCATCAAACTGTCCCAACTGATCTAAATTAGTCCATTCGCCATTCGTTTTTTCCCCCTGAAATTGAATTGAAAATAGTTGTGAAGTCCTATCAAAACTCGCCTTGAAATAGCCTTTAAATATCCTTGAATTCCATATCTTAACTTGTGTACGGACCCTGTCTTCATCTAAATCTGGTACTGCACACAGCCTTAACTTCTGGATTTGCAGCTGGTTGCTGTACGCATGTGTGGTGTTTGTACTTCAGCTGTCTGTGGCATGGAGTTCCCTGTAACATTTCTAAGTTCTACACCCACATCCTGGACTACGGACTGTGTCACACCTTCAACCTGAAGACACCTTACCTGGAGACGAGAGAGACAGGTGAGTAAAGCCTCACTCACAGATCTCTGCGATTTAGCGGATTTGCATGATTTAAAAAATATATTTACAGATTTATTTAAAGTTGCTTAGACTGATGGTTTTGACTTTCTGTCATTTTCTGAGATATATATATTAGGTTGATCGCTTTAATCTACCTTACTTTAGCTTGAAATAACTTTGATTTTAAACTGCTAACTTTTGAGATATTTTAAGTGCAAACATGTTAAATTAATTTTAGCAAGTACATCAAAACTCTGACACCATAGGCTTCTGCTGTAACAAGTTCTATTAAATTCGCTCGGTATTCCATTCTATGTGGTGCCAAATGTTTGCTAAGTGTACCAGTAGCTAAGTTTGATATGTAGAATCAAATCTAGATAATTGTGTTATCAGTGTACACATCAGTGTGTTGCTAATCTAATAGTTTCATAATTCATTATCAGTGTACACCTCACCATGTATGTAATCTGATAGCATCACAGTGCATTATCAGTGTACACCTCGGTGTGTTGCTAATCTAATAGCATCATAATTCATTATCAATATACACCTCACTATGTATGTAATCTGATAGCGTCACACTGTGTTATCAGTGTACACATATGTGTGTTGCTAATCTAATAGTGTCATAATTCATTATCAGTGTACACCTCACTATGTATGTAATCTGATAGCATCACAGTGCATTATCAGTGTACACCTCGGTGTGTTGCTAATCTAATAGCATCATAATTCATTATCAATATACACCTCACTATGTATGTAATCTGATAGCGTCACACTGTGTTATCAGTGTACACATATGTGTGTTGCTAATCTAATCGTGTCATAATTCATTATCAGTGTACACCTCACTATGTATGTAATTTGATAGCATCACAGTGCATTATCAGTGTACACCTCGGTGTGTTGCTAATCTAATAGCATTATAATTCATTATCAATATACACCTCACTATGTATGTAATCTGATAGTGCCATAGTGCATTATCAGTGTACACCTTAGTGTGTTGTTAATCTAATAGCGTCATAATTAATTACCAGTGCATACCTCACTATGTATGTAATCTGATAGCGTCACAGTGCGTTATCAATGTACACCTCAGTGTGTTGCTAATCTAATAGCGTCATAATTAATTATCAGTGCATACCTCACTATGTATGTAATCTGATAGCGTCACAGTGCGTTATCGGTGTACACCTCAGTGTGTTGCTAATTTAATAGTGTCATAACTCATTATCAATGTACATCTCACTATGTATGTAATCTGATAGCGTCACAGTGCGTTATTGATGTACACCTCAGAGTGTTTCTAATCTAATAGTGTCATAATTCATTATCAGTGTACACCTCACTATGTAAGTAATCTGATAGTATCATATTGCGTTAACAATACATGCCTCTATAAGATACAAGCCGACTCACCACCTATGTGGGTGTCTCTTCTTAGGCTCAAGCAGAGGTCTGAGGCTGGTTCTTAACATCGAAGGCTACGAACAGATGGGCGGTCCACAAGATGACTCCGGAGTCAAGGTACGATACAGGATAACTTAACTTACAGATTAACTTACAGATCCTCTTCTGGCTGATCTAGGCACTATTGGGCCTCTAATGCCAGTTCGTTATGGTGAAAAAGAACTATTTTTGTGCACACATATCGAGGTCGATGGAGCCCTGAAGTCATATAATTGTGGGTGTCTATCCAGCCTTCTCTCAAATGCTTCTACTGTTGGCACTTCAACCACTTGGTCTGGAAGACTGGTTCATGGATCTGTCCTGATATGACGTTGGATGTTGGCAGGATGTAAAACTCCAACAACCAACCAATTATATATGTACATGCATTGTTTATTCGTAAAGTAAAAATAAGCGTGTATATAAATATGGATATTTCCCATTTTTTAAAGTTGCTAAGGTGTAAAACCACAATAAAAAGATCAAATAAAGCTGTATATAATTATGGTTGTTTCCTATTTCCTATTTCCTAAATTTGCTATGGTTGGTTGGTTGTTGGAGTTTTAGGTCCTGGCAACATCTAAGGTCACATTAGGACGGGTACCAACTTGTGACATTGCGCACTCATGGTGACTTTATAGTGCTGCCTCACTGGCAGAATCAGGCCACCAGCACCATGACCCAATATCCCACTCAGTCACATTATCCTGATAATGAGCATGCCAGACTAAGATGCTAAGGTGTAAAACGACAATAATCAGATTAAATATAGGTGTATGTAACCATGGATGTTTCCTATTTTCTAAAGTCGCTAAGGTGTAAAACCACAATAGAGAGATGAAATAAAGGTTATATAATTATGGCCATTTCCCTTTTCTAAAGGTGCTAAGGTGTAAAACCACAATAAACAGGTTTACTAAGCGTGTAAGCCTATGTAATTATGGACATTTCCTATTTTCTAAAGTTGCTAAGGTGTAAAACCACAATGAACATGAAATAAACATGTATATAATTATGGATGTTTCCTATTTTCTAAAGTTGCTAAGGTGTAAAACCACAATAAACAGATATACTAAGCGCGTAAGCCTATGTAATTATGAATATTTCCTATTTTCTAAAGTTGCTAGGGTGTAAAACCAAAATAAACAGATATACTAAGCGCGTAAGCCTATGTAATTATGAATATTTCCTATTTTCTAAAGTTGCTAAGGTGTAAAACCACAATAAACAGATACACTAAGCGCGTAAGCCTATGTAATTATGAATATTTCCTATTTTCTAAAGTTGCTAAGGTGTAAAACCACAATAAACAGATATACTAAGCGCGTAAGCCTATGTAATTATGAATATTTCCTATTTTCTAAAGTTGCTAAGGTGTAAAACCACAATAAACAGATACACTAAGCTTGTAAGCCTATGTAATTATGGATATTTCCTATTTTCTAAAGTTGCTAAGGTGTAAAACCACAATAAACAGATACACTAAGCGCGTAAGCCTATGTAATTATGGATATTTCCTATTTTCTAAAGTTGCTAGGGTGTAAAACCACAATAAACAGATATACTAAGCGCGTAAGCCTATGTAATTATGAATATTTCCTATTTTCTAAAGTTGCTAAGGTGTAAAACCACAATGAACATGAAATAAACATGTATATAATTATGGCTGTTTCCTATTTTCTAATGTTGTTAAGGTGTAAAACCACAATAGAGAGATGAAATAAAGGTTATATAATTATGGATATTTCCTATTTTCTAAAGTTGCTAAGGTGTAAAACCACAATGAACATGAAATAAAAATGTATATAATTATGGCTGTTTCCGACTTTCTAATGTTGCTAAGACGTAAATCCACAATAAACTGATAAAATGAAGGTGTATATAGTCATAGATGTTTCCTGTTTTACCTATTTTTCAACAGATGTTACTGTTCAACCAAAGCGAGGTTCCCTTTGTGCGGGACCTGGGTTTCGCTATTGGCCCTGGAGTCCATGCCCTGGTGGCAACCACGTACACTAAGGTAGGCACCATTTGCTGTTTTCTGCATCCCATAGCACACCAGTTTTTGTAATTTCCAGAACTAAATCAAATCAAAATCATTAGATGCCGTCATTAGAAATACCAGTCCTGACACAATCTTATGCAGGGTCCGTTAGGGGCATGGAAAGTCTTGAAAAGTCTTGAACTTCATTTGCCCCATTTCAAGGCCTTGAATTTAACCTATTTTGGGTAATTAGTCTTGAAATTTACATTTTGGGTAATTAGTCTTGAAAAGCCTTGAATTCCATTAACCTGTCCCCACTGATCTAAATTATTCTGAAATTGCCATTCGTCATTGTTTCCCCCCCCCCTGAATTCCTATCAAGAACAGCCTTGAAAAGCCTTGAAATAGCCTTGAATTCCCTATCTTGACATGTGTATGGACCCTGCTTATGTGATGCTCGGGTGAAACCCTAATAGGCATTATATATTATGATTAATGTCCATGGGGGGGAAAAGTGGCGCGCAATTTGTGGCCTGATAAGCGGTGGGATGTGACCCAGCCATTGGAAGAGCTGCTGAGGGTTGCTAGGACATGAAGCCCCAACAACACAAGCCTAATGTGATGTAGTAGTCTGCACTGACCTCTCAGGCAAGGAGCCACATAGACAGGTAGGTGTGGATAGAGCGGTGACATCAGGGATCCTAAGGGGTGTAATGGTTAGCACACTGGCCCAGAATGCAATAGATGTGGGTTTGATTCCTGCTCTAGGGACAATGTTTCCCATTTTCATCATCCCCATGACACTGGTTGCTGTGACCAGGATCCTGGACAAGCTATGCGCTGAATGGTTGTTGAACCTACCCTGTGTATATATATATATGTGTAAGCGCATTACCTGTATGTATGTAATTGTAAGTATTAAATGACCATTAACAAATTGCAATTCCAGAGTGTAGTAGTCTGCACAGAGCTCTCAGGCAAGGAGCCGCATAGAAAGGTATGCACAAGCAGGGTGGTGACATCAGGGAGCCTACATGGTGTAATGGTTAACACACGGGCCTGGAATGCAATAGATGTGGGTTTGATTCCTGCTCTAGGCACAATATTTCCCATTCTCATCACCCCCCACAACAATATTTATTTAAGGAAACTGACATAAACTGAAAACCAGTGGATGATGCGGCTCTGATCGAGTTACTTTCACTTTCAGGCCGTCTCCCTGGGGCAACCGTGGGGAAACTGCTCTCAGGAGGAAACTTACTCTGAGTGCAAGCGGAGGTGTGAAACCAGGGCAATGATTGCCAAGTGCCAGTGCAAGGATGCATACATGGACATCACTGTTAAGGGTAGGTATGTCATGGCCAGAAGTGGCGGCCCTAGGGTTGCTGACGCCCTGGGAAAGCTAAACTTCACCGCCCTTACAAGTATAATTTTAGTAAATTTTCACTAGCTGGAAAAACTGAAAAAATAGGAATAACGGTTGTATTTATAATGTGACGCCCCCTAGCATGTGGTGCCCCAGTTGATTGCCCTGGAGAGGTGGATGGGCAGGGTGGGCCCTGGTGACAACAGTCAGACTGAGGGGGGCATGGTGGTGATTAACCCACATGTCAAGTTAGGATCAGCTTTATTATTATTTCTGAAACAAAATATAGAAAGTTACGTGCTTCCAAGAACTAGTGGGTTTAGAATGTTAAAAAGGAGAAAGCCCTGAACAACCGGAAATAAGGCAGTGGGATAGAAGGGAATTAAAAGTGGTCTCATGTAATTCCATACAGGTGTTGGGGTGTTTGTTCTGCAAGTTAAGCAATTTGCAGAGTCAGTCATGCGAAGCGAATATCAATTTTGCTATCATTTGACGCAAATCTGACCATTTTCGATTTTCATGTAAATTTCAATGTAAACCCCCCAAAAATATGACTGGCAAATGAAACTGATTGAATTAATACCATTAAACTAAAGGTGCATAGTCCGATGATTTTAGATCTGTAATTTTTGGAGATAAGTATTAGGTTGATCATTATAATCTATCTTACTTTAGTTTGAAGTAACTTTTACTTTAAATGATTAACTTTTGAGGTATTTGAAGTGCAAACATGCCAAATTAATTTGGGCAAACACGCCAAACATGGCAGCACTGCAATGTCATGATGAGTGTGCATAAAGACCCTATAACGCTCAGAGGGCTCACTCCCTATCTCTCCCATGGTAATGTAAATATTGCAGTGCCATCTTGTGGTGGGTTTGATCAGCCCGGCAGAGGGTGTGTTTAAAATAAAAAAAGAGAGATTGCCTGTCATTTGGATTTGGCCGATGTGCCTACTGCCTGGTCCCCACCTCCCTCTGTCCCTCTCCCTCATTCGCCCGCTCTCTCCCCGTCCCTCCCGCCCTCTCCCCCTCCGCTCCCGCCGACCATCCCTCCCGATCCCGGCTTCACCGACGCTTCCCCCTCCCTCCCACGCCCTCCCCTTCCTTCACTCCCCTTCCATCCCCTCCCCTTCCCCCTCCGTCCCACCCGATCCCGGCCTCACCGCCTTTCCCCTCCCCTTCCCCCTCCCCTCCCCACCCTTCCCTCTCCCTCTCTCCCTCCTCATCCACCTTACCCAACACTCTCACACCACACCTCCGTCCCTTCCCCCTTCCTCCCACTTCCTCCCCTCCCCACACTCCATCTCTCCCCTCCCTTTCCTCACCCACCTCACTATCATGCGACACCTCCCTCCCCCTCCCTCTTCCCTGTTAACCCCCTCTCCACCTCCTCATTCCCCCTCCCCCCTTCCTCCCCCTTCCTCCCCAAGACTCCCTCTTCCTCCCCTGCACTCCCACTCCTTCCCCCGGACTCCCTGTCCTCCGCCCCCTCCTCAACCACCTCAGTCTGTGCTCTCACACCAATCCTCATGTCCCTCTCCCCCTCCCTGATGTAAGGAGGTGCCCACTGGTTGCGTGTTGCTACTCATATAGAACTCCCACCACCACCGCTACCCCCACCCTGCCCATCCACCTCTCCACCCCACCCACCCCCGTCACCATACACACATTCTGTGTGGTGGGGGTTGACGGTGTGTGTGGTTGGGGTGTATGTGGGTATGGTGGGGTGTAAGTGTAGGGGTGTGTAGGGTGTGTGTGAGGGGGGGTGTAGGTGGTTTGTGGTGGAGTTGGAGGGGTCTTGCAGAGCAGCACCTCACAATCTTTAGCATCCCTAAACCCTCACCACATGCCTACACCCTCACCACAGCCCTAAACCTCCACCACAAAACACCTAAATCCCCCAACACACCTATACCCCCACCACATCCCTAAACCCTCACCACAACCCCCACCACACCTACACTCCCACCACACACACACCACACATACACCACTGCCACACACCTCTAACCTCACCACACACACCTACACCCCCACGACACACACACCACACACTTACACCCCCAGCACACACACCCATCACATACATACACCACCAACACACACATACCTACACCTCCACCACATCCCTAAACCCCCACCACAACCCCACCACATCACTAAACCCCCACCAGACACCTACCAAGCGACAGCAGGGTTTCTTCTAACACTCCAATGCTATCAAAATGATGAAACCCACCACCTGGTGCGCTGGCTGTTCTCTTGATTACACAGTACAGACTGAGTGAGCCGTCTTAGTGTTATAGGGTCTTTGGTGTGTACTGTCACAAGTCACTAGCCATCCTGATATGACCTTAGATGTTGCCAGGATGTAAAACTCCAACAACCAACTACCCAGCTCTACCTACCCTAAAGCTGCCAACACGGCATAAAGAAACCAGCAATCAATCAATCAATCTACCCTGAAGTTGCTTGTGTTGTCAGAGTCCTCGTGGGCTCCACCAGATATGTACAGCAAGACTCCCATGTGCGGACTGTCCGACTACCTGTACTGCGTGAGGCAGGACCCAGCCTCGGCTGTCAACAACGGTGAATTTTTAACTTAACAATAGATGAGTCTGTAATTCACCTCCAAAGCAAAACAAATGCATGCGGTTATTGGGTTTACCTATACCTGCAGTGTAGTTTGGTTCCCGGTCGAGTCAACCCAATAACTTATAAAATTGATACTTGTCGCTTCCGAGCCTGGCATTCGGCATTAATAGGATAAGGCAAGGACTGGTTGGCTCAGTGTCAGGATAATGTGACTGAGTGGGATATCGGGTCATGGTGCCTGATTTCCCAGTGGGGGCAGCACTATGAAGTCGTCATGAATGGTACCACTCATGGCGACTGAACTGTCACATGTATGATTGTCACAAGTCAGTACCCATCCTGATATGACCTTAGATGTTGCCAGGATGTTAAACTCCAACAACCAACCTATATGTGTAGTACAACACTTCTGTATTTCTATTATCTAAAAATAAAATCAAACAATTTGGCATAGACATGGATTCACTAATGCAACATAATAATGTAATGAATATATTTAAGACATAATTATCCATAATTAAGCTTTTTGAGTCCAATTCCCCAACAAAACAATCAGTCACTTTACTTACTTAGGCTGATCTTTGCATTACCAATATCACTCACATTTTCAGCTGAGAGCACGTGCTCTGTAGGAAATGTCTAATCTACATTTTAATGCAGAGAAATGTAATAATTGTCCAAATTCCATGATTTCAAGAAGTATCAACCAATGATGGTCATGGCATTTAGGCTTCTTGGTCAAAAGTAACAATTCTAGAAATACCTGGATCTAGAATTCTAAACCTAAATCTAGACTTTGGAGAAACCTGACAAAAATATGGCAACAAGAACTGCGGAATGGGCATAGGACTGGTTAGCTCAGTGTCAGGATAATGTGACTGAGTGGGATATCGGGTCATGGTGCCGGTGGCCTGATTTCCCACTGGGGCAACACTATAAAGTCACCATGAGTGCGCACTGTCACAAGTCGGTACCCATCTTAATATGATCTTAGATGTTGCCAGAATGTAAAACTCCTATGACCATCTCATATCTCCATCTTTCCTTCCAGTTACGACAAGCAGCTGCGAGTGCAAAGAGCCATGTATTGGAGGCGCCTACACACCCTCACTCTCCTACGCAGCCCTCTCCTCCAGCACAGTCGACAAGCTGAAGGCGAAGGGCCTCACCTCCCTGGAATCGAAGGTCAATGTGGCCATGGAGGCGCAGCAGCGAACCAAGCCAGATGTGTACAGCAAGGACCTGGACCTGCTCAAGAATCTCATCAGCGACATCACCATCTATGTGGACTTCATCCGCCTGAACATCTACAACGCGCACCACTCGAATCTCATCAGCGTTCCCAAGGCGCTGATAACGCTCATCAACAAGTACTTCTTCGCTGATGTTTCCAGGGCGTTGGAAAATGTCGACAAGTTCATGTACCATTACAACCAACAGATCGCCGGTCTCGAACACGCCACTTCAGATATCCTGAGACGCCTGCGCACAGACCTCTACTCCTTGATTGAGACCTTCGCTGATTCAAACGGCTACATGGGAGGCAGTCTCGACAATGTCTGCATCACCACAAACTCTCTCAAAGTGCTGCTGCACACCTACGAGATGCTGAACCGCAGCAATATCAGTCCCTTCTTGCCTCACAACATCTTCGGTGACAAAGTGAACTGCAGCATCAAGCCGCTGCTGGACAAAGTGCAGTGGCTTGCGAGTCAGCTGCTGTTGTTGAAGACTGCCTCGAACAGTGCAGTGACAGCGACAACCGAGCCAGTGCCTCCCACCAGCCCCCACAAATCGAACGAGGAGGAAGATGGCTCAGGTTCCAGCACAGATGATTCGAGTGCGAGTCATTCCACAGAGCAGTGCACAACTTGTCCTTCGCACTTCCAGCACATTATCAGTATGCATGAGCGCTTCTCCAAAGACGCCGCCACCATGGGGTCCTGCCTGGTGCTGTGCCCAGCAATGTTGGAGGAGATCATGGGATGGATTAAGGTGTATAATACCTCGGCAGTGCTGTCCGTGGAGACCTTGGCAGTGTTCACCAAGACAGAGACAGTCACCAAGCACATCGACTTCTTCTCCGACTACACCAAGATTCATAACTTCAAGAATGAGCTGACTAGCGCCTACGATGGCTACATCGCCGGGGTGAAGGGCCCGAATCACATTGCTGCCATATTCTCTCCGGACACCATAAGCGAGCTGAAGCAGGAGTTCACCCAGTTCCAGAGTAGACTGGCCGTTGTTGTGAAGATCTACGAAGAACTCGCCAAGCGCAACAGTGACCACATCTTCAATGCTTACAAGTACATCATCGTACACTTGGTGAGCCTTGCCGAGTTCTACAACCAGCAGGAATACCTGGACATCGCCAGGTCTTTGAGGATCTGGAAGTCGCCTGTCAGCAGCATCGATGACCCAACGAACCCAAGGGAGAGCGATGGCATCCGCATCAACGACCTCGATGAGTTTGTGAAGAAGCAGGCATCGAAGTTTCTGCACGACATCATCACGGCCTACTCAGCCTCCCTCGAGAATGGGCTCGAGTCGCTCAAGTCGGACATAAAGAATATGGGAACGCTGCTGCTTGACAAGACGGAACTGGCTGCCGCGCATTATACCAATTTCAAGGACCAGATTAAAGTCGACCACAACTTTGTCAAGTAGGTCACTGAGGCAAGCGTCGGTGCTGGGGTTTGTTGTTGGAGTTTTACGTCCTGCAACATCTAAGGGTATATCAGGACAGGTACCTACTTGTGACAGTGCATGCTCATAGTGCGACTTTATAGTGCTCCCTCACTGGGAAATCAGGCCTACTGCCAGCACCATGATCCGATATCCCACTCAGTCACATTATCCTGATTCTGAACTAACCAGTCCTTGCCCTATCCTAGTAATGCCGAGCATCAGGCTAGGAAATGACAAGTATCAATTTTGTAAGTCATTGGTTTGACTAGACCAGGAATTGAACTCTCGACCTTCTCCATGTTTATTAATCTGAATATATAAGTTGTCAGTGCCTGGGCAGTGGTCTTCCAGCCGTTGAACAACATGGTTGATTACACAATTTGGTGAGAGAGTAATCTGTGCCGTATCGTGTTACAGCACACGCCACTCTGTACAATTAGGAGAAACTTGCACTGTATAGTTTACAGCACAGACTGCTCTATATAGTACTGCAGGGAGAAGTCATGCACAGGCAACCTCAGTCTGGAGGGTTAGCTACTAAGCCACTGACCGGTTGAATCAAACCAATGACTTACAAAATTGATACTTGTCGCTTCCTAACCCAGGTGCTCGGCATTATTAGGGTAGGGCAAGGACTGGTGGGCTCAGTGTCAGGATAATGTGACTGAGTGGGATATCAGGACAGGTTGGGGCAGCAGTATAAAGTCACCATGAGTGTACAGCTGTCGCAAGTCGATACCCGTCCTGATATGACTTTCGATGTTGCCAAGATGTAAAAGTCCAGTTTCCCAATGAGCCAGCACTATAAAGTCACCATTAGTGTGCCAGGAGTGTGCACTGTGACAAGTCGGTACCAGTCATGATATGACCTTATATGATACCAGTACGTTAAACTCCAACAACCAATCAAGCTACAGCTCGATTAGTGGCATAATTGATTGTTTCTGAAAAATGCATTTCCCGCTTCTTCCTCTCCATTTGAAAATACAAATGTTCTTTCCTTTTGCCAGGAGGAACTTCATCGTTGCTGACATCTTCTTTGCCCAGCTGAAGTACATGAGCATAACCCAAGAAGAGGCTTACAAGATTGAGGACTTCTTTGGTAAGAGTCACTGATAACGATGTCATCATTATCAGGGTCCATATGGGGCCTGGAAAGTCTTGAACTTCATCTCCCCCATTTCATGGCCTTGACAAACCTGGAATTTAACCTATTTTTGGTAATCAGTCTTGAAAAGCCTTGAATTCCATTAAACTGTCCCCACTGATCTAAATTAGTCTGAAATCACCAGTTGCTATTCATGTTTTTTCCCCATGAAATCCACATGAAAATAGTCTTGAATTCCTATAAAAAACAACCTTGAAAATCCTTGAAATAGCCTTGAATTCTATATCCTCACATGTGTACGGATCCTGCAATGATGTGGATTTAATTGAGAATCCTACCGAGGGGAGACCTTTTTAAGGCACTACAAAGTAAAGCCTCAGTATGATATATTTGCAAAAACCGGGTGTGGTGGCCGAATTGGTAGAGTGGGGGCCTAGCATGTGGGAGATCGGGAGTTTGGTTCCCGGTCAAGTGAAACCAATGACTTATAGAATTGATACTTGTCACTTCCTAGCCTGGCACTTGGCATTAATAGGATAGGGCATGGACTGGTTAGCTCATAATCAGGATAATATGACTGAGGGGGATATCAGGTCATGGTGCTGGCGGCCTGATTTCCTAGTGCGGCATCACTATAACATTGCCATGAGTGCGCAGTCACACGTCAGTACCCATCCTAATATGACTTTAGATGTTGCCTGGACATAAACTCCAACAATCAATCATGTTTGCAAAAACCTGGTTACAAATGAAGGTTTTAGGCAGAACAAAACGCCAAATCCATTTTACTTGCTTTCTGTAAAAGATCATTTATTTTTGTGCTTTCCAGTTAAATTTGCATGGTCCGATAAAATATTTATTTTTCAAAACCAAAATGTGTATCTTAATTTTGTTTTATATATCCATCTTAGATATTGGTTCATTAACTAGTGATTTGGGACAACATATATAGAATAATCAGTGAATTGACTACGTTAGGTGACCAGGCTATTTTTGATTTAGGTCATTCCACATGACGTGGTCATCACGAGATATCAATATGAGAGGACTTTTGGAAAGCTTGTTGAAAGTATTTTGGGTTCTTTCAGCTACAATTGCTTCAAAACTAGCCATGTTACATCAAAATGACTCTGGACTGATGATTAGTAGGTCATAACGATCAATTTGATATATTTATTAAAAATATAAGATGCAAATTCAAATGCGATTGGATCAATTTGATATATTTATTAAAGAAAAAATGTCTATTAATGTACATGATTTCATCAATTCGTCCAAAAGTAGTGGGGTATGATAGATAAGTATTTCGTCGCTAATTGTATTTAGCATATTTGTATATTAGATTACAAATTCATGTGGTTACGTCCATAACCCGGCTCCCCAACACTTTTTCTATGACGTTGTTCAGCAGCCCTCACACCGGGCTGGCTGACCAGACGGGATGCCCGAATGAGTTGAACTTCCATCTCCCGTTTTGGAAGATCGTGGGATTTGGAACCCACATGTTCAAACCCTGGTCAAGTCAAACCAATGACTTAAAAATTGATACTTGTCGCTTCCTAGCCAGGCGCTCAGCATTATTAGGATAGGGCAAGGACTAGTTGGCTCAGTGTCAGGATAATGTGAGTGAGTGGGATGTAAGGTCGGTCTCCCAATGGGGCAGCACTATAACATGGCCATGAGTGCACAATATCACAAGTCAATACCTGTCCTGATATCACATTTGATGTTGCCAGGACGTAAAACTCCAACAACCAACACGCCGGGCTGGGAGTGTAACTACTGATAATATTCTGTTTCCAGCGTCCGTCGGTGGCTACATGGGTTTGTTCATCGGAGCAAGCTGCTTGACAATATTTGAAATCCTGGACTTCTTCATCTACAACCTGTTTCTCAAGGCGTCCTACCGCCGGAAGACTATGCCCATCCAGAAACTGGCATCTGACAGCACGGCTAAGCTACGCTTAGCCTAAAGCGCTACCTCACTCTAAAGCAGACCTGTGTACCCGCCGTATTCCGCCGCCTTTCTTGTGACAAGCGAGCGCTGAATACGGAAATATGAACTCATTTGTTTCATTACGGAATGACATTTATGCATAATACACATAATTATCTCATGGCGTTATTTCGCCCGGTCTCAAGTTTGCTTGTGAATCTTACATAATGTGTTTTATTTTTCACGGTAAAAGTGCTATTGAAAGTCATTCAAGAATACGTCAAATAGCTTTGACAATAGTGAAAGCTGTGAGATTGGGTGCACAGGTCTAAATTCAGCCTGCAGGTCAAAATTAATTTAGCCTTCTTTTTCACTTTAAATATCTCCAAAGTTAGGCATTTTAAATGGTGAGTGTTCTCTTTGTTCTCTTTGGGATGCATAGAAAGTTTGCTTCTGAATGAATATTATGTATTTATTTTTCATGGTAAAAGTGTTACTGAGTCATTCAAGAATGCTGAAAATAGCTCTGAACAAGAAAGAGTATTTTTTTCAGCAGTGACATGAAACTCGTTAAAATTACCAAATTATTGTTGTCATCATCGCAGCTTTTTGCACATATTGAAACTATATTCCAGTATAAATTATATATATGGAGAGGAACAGTAGAGTACCGTGTAGTTACTATTACCCACAAACCTGTGGCCAGGTCCAATGTAGTTCTATAAAAGTGCCCCCCATCGGACCCCCCCCTACAATAATCTACAGGAATAAACCTGCCCCCCTCCAGGAGACAATGCCAGTGTTATTATTGTCATGAGCGTGATGAAAATAGACAATATTTAACCTAGAACCGGATTCGAACCCACACTTCTTGCCATTCCAGGGCTAGCATGCTGACCATTACACTACATTGGCTCCCTGATGCAATGACCTTATCCACGCCTACCTGTCCTGCTGTCTATGTGGCTCCTTGCCTGAGAGGGGTGGTGGGCGACAAGGACTTTAAGTTACATAATCTTTTGGTTCCTAGAACATTTCACATCTTTGAGTTAAATATATCAACTCTACTTTAGTTCAAAGTAACTTTATGATAATTCTAACATTGGATATATTTAGAGTGGAAATAATTTGTGTGTGCACGCCAGTTGAATACAAGTGCCACATGCAAGGCCCTCTGAAGGTACCGACAACTTGGCCAGTCACCCGTGGCACCACATGCTAGGGGGCACCATGTCCGTGTTAAATTTGTAAAAGTTATACTTTGTAAGGGTGTTGAAATTCTGCCTGCCTGAGGTGTCAGCAACCCTAGAGCCAACACTGGCCACATGCCATTGTAGTGTTAACTGGGTCATATTGAAGCCAGTGAGATTTACCCTTCTTAAAACAGGAACTTTAAATAAATTATAAGTGAGTGCACCAGTATCTAAGTTGGATATGCTGCATCAAATCTAGATGGATATTTTGGCTTTGAAAATATGATTTCCTCAGTTTATTCCACTTTCAGACTTTTTTGTTCAGAGGTTTTCGAGAAGGCTTTATTGCTTAGCAGCACCTGAACCTGCGCTTGGATTCTCAGTGGATTCAAGTTGCACAACCTCATGGTTTTGAGTTTTGGCATTATATTTAAAAGAAATAGATATATTTTAAATCTGCATAGTTTGATGAAAACATCAAATTTTCGAAACCAAGACACTGACCTAGATTTGATTCTACATATCCAACTTAGATACTGGGGCACTTATTAAACATTCGTTGCTGCCTAGAAGGGTATTTTAAGTACATTTAATAGAACCCTTTATTGCTGAAGCCTAAGGGTAAGAGCTTTCAGAAGCACGCCAACATTAATTTTGCATGTTCTTTTTTACTAAATGTATTTTATTCATTGAATAATATCTCTTGTCGAGTCCAGAGCATTTTCACACTTCAACTATCTACATAATGATATTAAATCAAAGTTACTTCACACTAAAGATTATAACCTAATATGTATATATACAACGTATATAATACATATATGCAGGTGTAGGTGCAGCACGGTCACCCTCCTGCCATATGGCCAGGTAACCTTATTGGGGTGCGGGTTCAATCCGCCGCCAGTGGGGGGGCATTGGGTGCTCCCATCAGGCTATATAAGTATGCTACACCATAGTTTGCGCACTCGACACCGGATCCCGCTTTGCTCTCTGGTTGAGGTACAGGACCGTGGGCCCCAAGAACGTGTTGTCACGTGCTGGGCCACCATCGCACCACGCAACCACCGCACCGATGCTACAACTAGCCCCCCGCACCCCCCCCCCCCCCCCCCCTGACACCCTTCATGTAGAAGAGCTGAAAGAAAGAAGGAGGGGAAAAAAACAAAAAAAACTACCAAAAACGGGCCGTTTTAATGGCGCCGTTTAAAAATGCTGCAGTCCTGCAGCCAGTGACCACTAGGTCACAAGCTCCCCCCACCCCTACCATACGCAAGCAAGTATTAGGATAGGGCAAGGAGCAGTGGAATGGGGAAGACCAATTGTCCGCGATTGAAATTTCCCCTGTTTAAACAACTAATGTAACCTCCCCCACCCAAAAAAAAAAATTCCAAATTAATTTAGGCAAGCACATAAACATTCTGACACCATAATCTTAGCAATAAGTTATATTAAATTAACTTAGAGTATCCCTACGATGCAGCAACAAAGGGTAATAGGTGCACCAGTATCTAAGTTGGATATGTGAGATAAGTTTAGCTAAATGTTTTGATTTTGAAATGTTTATGCTTTTATCAGACTATGCAGATTAAATATTTCCTTGTACTATTTCAAGCAAAATACATGCAGTATGATAGCATTAAGGTATCTACTCAGCCTGCTTAGTTAGTGACACAAGTGACAGAGCGCTGTCACTTTCATCGAACCGCTTGTAGTTAAGACATGTTGACACTTAAATTGAATGTGTTATTTATGGAGGTGCCAACCTGTGAATGTGTTCACTGTATTCGTCATCATAGGTGGCACCCCCCCTGTCAGGATAAGGAACTAGTCTAGATACAAAACTCCACTCACAAGTGGCGCCCCAGTGTTAGAGTAAGGAACTAGTGTAGATGCAGTATCTCAACTGATGTCATAGGTGGTGCCCCCATGTCAGAATAAGGAACTAGTCTAAATACCTGATCCCCACTTGCAGGTGGCATCCCCATGTCAGAATAATGAA